>BPLR01015246.1:0-49486 GCA_021605095.1 Caerostris extrusa
GACGATTGTGTTAGACGCTATGATATATCCTTTCCTACTAGATGACTTTGAGCATGATCTATGCTGACAACTTCATGGTATGATAACTAAATGTCACTTGAGTTCCTAGCAGAAAGTGCACAACTCCGGTATCTGGGTAGAGTAAAGAATGTGGTGAACGGAGAAGTTTTGCTTTCAGCGACAACACCGTCTGTGCTATTGGGTGTGTTAATTGCTTGTGTGTAATTGTTTTGTATGTGTGTGTCATAATTAACTACTTTATTGTGATTATACTGAATCTATAATGAATCTGTGATTATACTGATCTATCTACTCATCTATAATGCTACACACTTCCACATAAACAACTAGGAACTCAAGTCCAGTCCGGTTATTACGCCTAGTTGTTAGCTGGATGATGTTGCCTCTAGTGGGAAAGGAGGTGTCGAGAACATGACGTTTAACACCACCGCCTTCTCCCCCCCAACCATATACACTCAAGAGCCAAAACTTTATGATCACCTGTCAATAACGAGTTGGCCCACCTTTGGCGCGCAACACAGCTTCAACCCGCCTTGCCATGGATTAATACCCAAACTTAATACCAGTTAAATACCACTTCCACCTGATCATGTGCCTTCCACGTCATCCAGGTGAGTTCATTTGCAAAATGTAGGGGTGGTCATAATGTTTTTGCTCTTGAGTGTATCAAGGGGAACATGAGTTAGCATTTAGGAGGTTTATTTCCAATTTTGCATGCCATGAACAATTCGCTGACGTTATAGGGAGCCAAATATGATGTCGGGGTAATGGAGGCATTTGAGTGTCGTATGTGAGAAGAAAACACACAATTGTCATTGAATCCTCGACTTTGAAAATATTGACTACAGCTTACGCTGCCAAAACTTCCTCCACGTTACCACTGAAGCATATGCACTGTATCACGATTTAGTGTAAATTAATTATAAAAAAAATGATGTTATTTTTAAATTTTTTTTTAATTTATGACATTGTAGGATACATATAATATATTTTTCTATGCTTTTATATTTATCTATTATAATTTTTATGTTACTTTCTTATATATATATCAAATAACTATTGGAAAATGTAAAGATAATTTAAAAAGTTTAATATATTGATAGATGTTAATACCATATAAGGAAACCAATACTAATATATATACGATGAATTTTTTATTATATATCCCGGATACATATGACCACATTGGTACGTATACCTGATGTTATCGTCGACGTTTTTATTTAAGCTATAAATACGAGACAATTTCTAAATCTAAATTTGAGACAGTTTCATAAGATTCCCTGTCCCACCAGTGCCATCTCGCCACCGCGAAATTCATCACTCTTGACGGAATATATTAGATGGAAGGCAAAAGCAAAAGAAAAAATAGCTTCTTTCAGCAGAAATCAAAACAGAATATTTTACGAGACCCTTCCTCGGCTGACACCTCCTTGCAGGAGTTGATTGGATTGAGAGCACGGGTTTATAAAAATGGGAAAATCTGTGGCCCGTCGTTTCTGTTTTAAACGACCCCAGAACTCGTTTGAATATTGATGTTGAGACACGCCGGTGGAATGGAAGGTTACTCTTGTCACATGGCTTCCGAAAGGCGAGGAGCGGAAAAAATTGTACAAGCAGGAGTGAGACTTTTCTTTTTGTATTGGAAGTAAAGTTGTGTCTTGACAGAAAACACTAGCACAGGACACAAAAAACAACAACAGAATACTCTTCAGCATTTAAATATATTATATTCTTAAAATAATTTGTTTTATTATGAATATAATATATATATATACATGCATAGATGTACATCAAGGGCATGTGTTGCCATTTAAGATGGTTTCCTTCATCACATGTCAAGAGCAGTTCACAGACGAGATAGAGAGCCAAACGTACTGAGTAACACTTTAAGATCGGACATTTTTTTATATTTAGGTTTTACGTTTTTAAATTTTTAGTAGACATTGACTCAATCATATTAAAAAAAAAAATTAAATAATCTATGCTCCTCGCCTGAGGCATTTTTACACATGCTGCCATAATTGCCATTGAGTCTCCTCAAATTTAAAAGCATTGACGACAGCGAACGCTACCAAGACTTCAACGTGAACGTCGTAACTATTGATCAAGAATCAGTATTCAGTGTAAATTCATTATAAAAATACAACGATATTTAAAAAATAAACGGTCATTTTATGACATTGTAGGATAGATAATATATTTTTTCTATGCTTTAATATTTATCTAATTTTATTTTTATATTATTTTCTGTTAAATATATATATCACATAACTATAGGAAAATGCAAAAATAATTAAAAAATGTAATATATTGATAAATGTTATTATCATATAAGCCAATATATACATATATCTATATGATAAATTTCATTATATATCCCGGCTACATATGACCACATTGCTATCTACATAGCTGATGTTATCGTCGACGTTTTTATTCAAGCTATACATACGAGACAATTTTTTAAATCTAAATTTAGAGCCAGTTTCATAACATTCGCTGTCCCACCAGTGCAATCTCGCCACCACGAAATTCATCACTCTTGATGGAATATATTAGACGGAAAGTAAAAAAACAAAGAAAAACGGCTTATTTCAGCAGGAATTCAAACAGAATATTTTACGAGACCCTTCCTCGGCTGATACCTCCCTGCAGAAGTTGATTGGATTGGAGAGCGTGGGTTCATAAAAATGGGAAAATCTGTGGCCCATCGTCTCTGTTTTAAACGACGCCGAACTCGTTGGAATACTGATGTTGAGACACGCTGGTGGAAGAGAAGGGTTATTCTTCTCACATGACTTCAGGTGCGGAAAAATTGTACAAGCAGGAGTGAGACTTTTCTTTTTTTTTTTTGTATTGAAGTAAAGTTGTGTCTTGACAGAAAACATTAGCACAGGACACAAAAAAAAAACAACAACAGAATACTCTTCAGCATTTAAATATATTATATTCTTAAAATAATTTGTTTTATTATGAATATAATATATATATACATGCATAGATGTACATCAAGGGCATGTGTTGCCATTTAAGATGGTTTCCTTCATCACATGTCAAGAGCAGTTCACAGACGAGATAGAGAGCCAAACGTACTAAGTAACACTTTAAGATCGGACATTTTTTTTATATTTAGGTTTTACGTTTTTAAATTTTTAGTAGACATTGACTCCAATCATATTAAAAAAAAAAAAAATTAAATAATCTATGCCTCGCCTGGAGCATTTTTACACATGCTGCCATAATTGCCATTGAGTCTCCTCAAATTTAAAAGCATTGACGACAGCGAACGCTACCAAGACTTCAACGTGAACGTCGTAACTATTGATCAAGAATCAGTATTCAGTGTAAATTCATTATAAAAATACAACGATATTTAAAAAATAAACGGTCATTTTATGACATTGTAGGATAGATAATATATTTTTCTATGCTTTAATATTTATCTAATTTTATTTTTTATATTATTTTCTGTTAAATATATATATCACATAACTATAGGAAAATGCAAAAATAATTAAAAAATGTAATATATTGATAAATGTTATTATCATATAAAGCCAATATATACATATATCTATATGATAAATTTCATTATATATCCGGCTACATATGACCACATTGCTATCTACATAGCTGATGTTATCGTCGACGTTTTTATTCAAGCTATACATACGAGACAATTTTTAAATCTAAATTTAGAGCCAGTTTCATAACATTCGCTGTCCCACCAGTGCAATCTCGCCACCACGAAATTCATCACTCTTGATGGAATATATTAGACGGAAAGTAAAAAAAACAAAGAAAAAACGGCTTATTTCAGCAGGTATTCAAACAGAATATTTTACGAGACCCTTCCTCGGCTGATACCTCCCTGCAGAAGTTGATTGGATTGGAGAGCGTGGGTTCATAAAAAAAATGGGAAAATCTGTGGCCCATCGTCTCTGTTTTAAACGACGCCGAACTCGTTGGAATATTGTTGATGTTGAGACACGCTGGTGGAAGAAGGGTTATTCTTCTCACATGACTTCAGGTGCGGAAAAATTGTACAAGCAGGAGTGAGACTTTTCTTTTTTGTATTGGAAGTAAAGTTGTGTCTTGACAGAAAACACTAGCACAGGACACAAAAAAACAACAACAACAGAATACTCTTCAGCATTTAAATATATTATATTCTTAAAATAATCTGTTTTATTACTGCGTCTTTTTGTCATAATTATTTTTACTTAATAATTCAGCAATTTAAAAATGGAACACATAACTGAGTTATTTCATATTATATATATAATTATAACAGTTACTTTTTATTTTTATTTAATATATATATATATATATATATAAAAACAGCATAATAAATAATAATAATATATAAATAAATAATAAATAAATATAAATATAAATAAACCAGCATAACTGTCAACACTTTATATATATATATATAAATTGTGGACAGTTATGCTGGTTATTGTTCATGCCACAATAGTTCACAGATGAGATTGGGGGCCAAATGTGATGTCCGTATTAATGGGCTCACTTAAGCGTCGTATGTAAGAAAGAATCGTGGTGTTTGTGTTGCAATCTTAGAAGTGTGTTGTATTTCCGCATGCAGCCTACACATGCTGCCACAATTGCCATGTGTCTCCACAACTTCAGAAAGCGTGTGATTACAGGGCATGCTATGAAGATTTCCTCCTAGTTATCATGAAAATAACCAATGCGACAAAAATCTTGCTTTAGTGTAAATTTATTATAAAATACGATGATATTTGCTTTCAAAAATTGTTCAATTTATCACATTGTAGGATAACGTAATATATTTTACTGTGCTTTAATATATACCTATTTTAAGTTTTTTGCTTTTTATTTTCTGTTAGATATATATTGAATAACTATAGGGAAAATGTAAAGATAATTTAAAAGTTTAATATATTGATAAATGTTGTTACAATATAAGGCAACCAATACCAATATATGTATGATTACCTTTTATGATACTTTACTTATGACCACATTGCTATCTACATAGTTGATGTTATTGCCGACGTTTTTATTTAAGCTATAAATACCACGAGGTCAATTTTAAATCTAAATTTAGAGCCAGTTTCATAACATTCGCTGTCCCACCAAGTGCAATCTCGCCACCACGAAATTCATCACTCTTGACGGAATATATTAGACGGAAAGCAATAGAAAAAAGAAAAACCGGCTTATTTCAGCAGAAATCCAAACAGACTATTTTACAAGACTCTTCCTCGGCTGACACCTCCTCGCAGAAGTTGATTGGACTGAAGAGCGTGGGTTCATAAAAATGGGAAAATCTGTGGCCCATCGTTTCTGTTTTAAACGACGCCGAACTTGTGGGAATATTGATGTTGAGACACGCTGGTGGAATGGAAGGGTTACTCTTGTCACAGGGCTTCGGTGGGTGAGGAGCGAAAAAATTGATCAATTATTTTGGTTTTGGGAGTAAGGTTGTGTCTTGAAAGGTAACACCAGCAACTTTTTTATGAAAGACATAAGCTAGCAATATTCTTTAGTTTAGTCTAGAAAATTACACTATTAGCAATACACTAGAATACTCTTTAGCAATTAAATATATTATATTCTTAAAATAATTTGCTTTATTAATCAGTGTATTTATCATTCTGCTCATAGTTGTGTCAGAACCGCAGCGTATCTGATTTCAGTTTAAACGGTTATTAAGTATTTTTATTAAACTATAATATTTTTATTATAACTATTATATATAATTTCTGGTTAATAACGTAAGCTGGTTTCAGTAGCACATGTCAAGAACAGTTCTAAGACGAGATAGAGAGCCAAATGTGATGTACTGAGTAACACTTTAAGATCTGACATTTTTATATTTAGGTTTTACGTTTTTAAATTTTTAGTAGACATTGACTACAATGTTATTAAAAATAATTAAAAATAATCTATGTCTCGCATGAGTCATTTTACACATGCTTCACATTTGCCATTGAGCCTCCCCAATTTTAAAAGCATTGACAACAGAGCACGCTGCCAAGAACTTCCACGTTACCTACTATGAGCATCGTAACTATTGATCAAGAATTCCTTCTTCAGTGTAAATTAATTATAAAAATACAATGATATTTAACAAAAATTGTACATTTTATGACATTGTAGGATGCTATATAATATACTATTTTATGCTTTAATATTTATGTATGCTTTTATATTATTTTCTTGTAAATATATATAAAATAACTATAGGAAATTGTAAAGATAATTTAAAAGTTTAACATATTGATAAATGCTAATATTGATTAATACTATATAAAGACAACCAATACCAATATATATATATATATATATATGATAAATTTTATTATATATCCCGGCTACATATGACCACATAGCTACCTATATCTGATGTTATCATCGACGTTTTTATTTAAAGCATTGACTACAATGGCATGCCGCCAAGACTTCCTCCACGTTACCTACGAATGTAACCTCTGCATCCCGAATTCTCCTTTAGTGTAAATTATTTACTAAAATATAATGATAGTTAATAAATTGTTAATTTTATGACATTGTAGAAGAGATAATATATTTTTCAAGGTTAAATTTCTTATATTATGTCCAGTTAGATGTACATCATCATACAGATCACATATATATGATACATTTTATTACATATCCCAGATACATATGACCACACTGCTACCTATAGCTGATGTTATCGTCGACGTTTTTTATTTAAGCTATAAATACGAGACAGTTTTTAAATCTAAATTTAGAGCCAGTTTCATAACATTCGCTGTCCTACCCGTGCAATCTCGCCACCACGAAATTCATCACTCTTGACGGAATATATTAGACGGAAAGAAAAAGGAAAAAGAAAAAAACCGGCTTTACTTCAGCAGAAATCCAAACAGAATACTTCACGAGACCCTTCCTCTGCTGACACCTCCTCGTAGAAGTTGATTGGATTGGAGAGCGCGGGTTTATAAAGACGGGAAAATCTGTGGCCCATCGTTTCTGTTTCAAACGACGTCGATCTCGTGGGAATATTGATGCTGAGACACGCTTATGGAAGAGAAGGGTTATTCCAGTCACAGGGTTTCGGAGGGTGAGAAGCGGAAAAATTGGACAAGCAGGCGTGAGACTTTTCATTTTTGTTTTGGGGGTAAGGTTGCGTCTGAAAGAAAACACCAACAACCTCTGTGAAAGATACAAACACACAGAACACTCTTGAGCATTTAAATATATTATATTCTTAAAATCATTTGTTTCATTATTCCATCTATTTGTCATTTTGCGCAATTATTATTGTCAGAATCTTAGTCTATCTGATTTCAGTTGAAACGGTTTTTAAGTATTTTTATTTCTTCTAACCTTTAATTCATACACAACGTTAACGTTTTATTTCTTTGAACATTTAATTGATCACAGCACTTATAAAAATTATAAATGATTTTTGTTGATAGATTATTTAATGTATTTTATTTAATTATTTTAAATATTTGTCGTTCCTATCTTACTGTTGTAGTTTCTTTCTATTTGGAGTGCCTCATTTTTGTGGTATTTGTGGTATTTTGTATTTTCGTGATGATCTTTATTTTTGAAAAGAAGAAAATTGGATTTTAAAAATTAACATTGATTAGGACAAAACCAACAGTGATATTTTATTGTCACATTATTATGCTACAGTCTCTCATTCTAGGAAAGAATTTACTAAATTAGGTATGGCAGTAAGCCATTTTAATTGAATGTCGCTTGCATTAGAGATATTATCTTTTTACTTAAATCAGGATCTCTGATTCATTATATAATATGAACGATCTTGTGATTTTAGGAAGGATTATTTGTTCAAGGAGAGATTTTAGTAAAAACGGAGTCATATTTTATGTCGCAGTAGAGGAAACCTCGGGGCCTGATGGACGAGTAACTAGAGCTCTGGCGCTCGCCAATGAAAAGGCGAAAAATTGAAGAAAACCTGAAAGTTCCGTTAGATTCCTTGATTGTCGATATTACACATTTACATAAGTTGTTGATTTCATCAAGTCCCCCTTCTTGTTTCAAAAAATATGTAATCACCATTATAACTGCAGTTCTGACATTAAATATATCAAATATCAGCTTCAAGGATATTAACGCTGATAAAACTTTCTACAAATCCCTTCGGCAATGAAAGTGAAAACTTTCTGCATGTATCAGCACAAAGAATATTTTTCAGTGTAATATTATTGGTGTTTTAATGTTAAAGCTTTAAATTGTAAGAATCTTTATTCTAAAGAAGTGACCTTAAAAAAATATGCACTAAGTGAGAACAAAAAGTATGTAAGACAAAGCCACTACATTTATGGTTAAACAAGGTAGTACGCCATAAAATTATGAAATCTCTCCATTAGTACTTTATAATTAATTCTTCGACAGTTTTGAAAGTGAAAATTATTTTTTGTTTATATATTTACTGTACAAAACCTTGAACTAATTTATTAGAATCGAGTCTCTTCAACGAAAAATTTGAAAAATAAAAAACCAATTGCTGCTTAAAATTTTACTAAAAGTAAATTTTTTTCACTTTGAGAATATCGAATAAACTTTAGATAAAAATTTTTATTTGACAGAAATGTTTAAAACATTTCCAAATTACGTAAAATAGTGTTTTTCTGCAGAGTCGTATATATATTTAATTTTAAACGATGAACAATTAAAAATTATTTGTCATAAAACGATAATTTTTGTCATTTTTAAGGAGCTACTTGTGTCGAAGTGTGTCTTAGAATGTTAAAAATTCTGTAAAAAGTTTTTTTAAATCGCATAAACCCTCGAGTGTTTTCATTTTATGTATCAAATGAATATTTTCCATTGTTTGATTAATTACTACTAAATACAAAACAAATACAGCGTAATCAAACAATGAATTAAATTATTTATTCACATACATTAATTTATTTATGAAAAAATTAAAGCCCTCTATAAAGCAAATATTATTGGAAGTTAAAGAAAACATTAGATGTTTGGATTACCATTGCAAAAATTTTTCTGACAATTATAACCGTTGCTTTTACAAGATCGTCAATGATTAAATCATTCTAGCAGCGAATTTATATTGTTTTGGAATCCTTAGTTGCCACTTGTAGGCTTTGAATGCTGACTCATAACAATGCCAACTATGCCAATTAATGTTTAATAATCTTTCTTTCTAATTTAATTGAATGATTTGCATTAGTTTGCTTTGTAAATATCGAAATTTTTTAACATGTTTTGATTTTATTTATATTTTGTATGCATTTTGTAAATTCAAATGTATTCAAAAATACTGGCACTACTACACTGGATATAATAAAAAAATCTTTCACTTCACCACGTGTCCTCATAAAAGTTTTTAATTAATTAGTGCAGTTAAAAACCATGTATTGTCTTTAGGGATGAAAGGAGTCTTTGAGGGATAAATGTTTCAGAAGGTTTGTTCACTCAAAGAATCAAAAGATAACGAATAAGTCTTGTTCAAGACAAAGAATGGTTAACGTAACATCAAAGAGGTCAGACTCTTTGTTCTGCGACAACTTGCAACGGAAAACTACAGAGGAGACGAATTGTATTTGAAAAAAAAAAAAAAAAAAGGTAAAGGGAATGAAATAAAGTTAATTCAATCAGCTTAAGTGCTATGAATATATTAAAGAAATATTATTCATTTAAGGTAGATAATACTTTGGACTCGTATAACTTTTACTCCAGGTTTAAGCGAGATTTTCAATTTTATATGTAAAGGTTGCATATTGATTGTTGAATATTAATTACAGTTTTAACTTCTTGGAACATCATTCTCCTTTTCCTGTTTCTAAGGTTTTAACTACGTATATGTTTTATAGATGTGTCAATTTATTCCCAAAAATAAAAGAAATTCAAGAAATCTTTTAAAAGGATTTTTGCTTCTGCGAGAAACAAGAGAATTATTCATTAAGCAAATACTTGTTCACTAGCAGAATCACTGCAATTTAATCTCCCAAGCGCAATTTTACATATAGTGTCACAAAAATATAATTTACAAATCATGGACATAAATGCATCAATTAGATAAGTTTTATAGAATAAAATGAACAACTAATCATCCCAAGAAACCATTATCCTTAAAATAATAATATAATATCTCTACGTCCATTCATTCATTTATTAGACCATGTATACAGACAATATTTGCAGACAATGCTATACCATATTCTCATATTATGTTTATAATCATTGTATTTTCATTATTTATTATAGACCTTTATGCTTTACTAGCTATGTGTCATACTTATAGCTAACAAAGCTACATGCGTATTACTAATGAAACATTTAATTTATTTTTATTTAGTACTTGTTAATATAAATGAAATCAAAATATAATAAAAGATAGAAGGAAATGGCACGTATAAATAAATAAATAAATAAAAAACATTTTATACGTGCCATTTCCTTCTATTTTTTATTGTGTTTTGATTTCATTTATATTTTGTATGCATTTTGTAAATTTCAAATGCCCTCAAAAATACTGTCTTATGGAACACTACTACACTGAAGATAATAAAAACTCATTCATTAAACCATGTGTTCTCATAAAGAATTTTAATTAATTGTATTAGTGCAGTTAAAAACCATGCATTGTCTTTAGGGATGAAAGGAGTCTTTGATGGATAAATGTTTCAGAACGTTTGCGCACTCAAAGAATTTAAAGATAACGAGGAAGTCTTGTTCAAGACAAAGAATGGTTAACGCAACATCAAAGAGGTCAGACTCTTTGTTCTGCGGCAACTCGCAACGGAAAACTATAGAGGCAACAAATGGAAAATTGTATTTGAGAAAAGAAAATAAGAGATTCCAACCTAAAAAAGGAATGGAATGAAGTT
This sequence comes from Caerostris extrusa, assembly GCA_021605095.1. NCBI lineage: Eukaryota > Metazoa > Arthropoda > Arachnida > Araneae > Araneidae > Caerostris > Caerostris extrusa. The sequence goes on from BPLR01015246.1 coordinate 10,887, forward strand.
AATTAGATGACCTTAGGTGATGTGAATGTAATAAAGAAGTATTATTCATTTAAGGTAGATAATATTTTGGGCTCATGTATCTTTTACTCCAGGTTTAATCAAGATTTTCAAATTTTTATTTGTAAAGGTTGCATATTGATTGTTGAATATTAACTACAGTTTTATCTTCTTGGAACATCTTTCTATGGTGTTTCGGCTTTCTCTTTTTCCTGTTTCTAAGGTTTTAACTTCGAATATGTTTTATAGGTGTGTCAATTTATTTCCAAAATAAAAGAAATTCAATCTTTCAAAAATGACTTCTGCTTCTGCGAGAAACAAGAGAATTATTTCATTAGAGAATTATTATCCCAAGAAAAACCATTATTCATAAATAATAATTTAATTTTTCTGCGTACATTCTTTCATTTATTAGACTGTCTCATGGGGCACTACTACACTGAAGATAATAAAAAAGCCTTCACTTAACCATATATTCTCAAAAAGAATTTTAAGTAATTGTATTAGTGCAATTAAAAACCATGCATTGTCTTTAGAGGAGGAAGGAGTCTTTGATGGATAAATGTTTTAGAAGGCAAAGAATCTAAAGATAATGAGGAAGTCTTGTTCAAGATAAATAATGGTTACCGTAACATCAAAGAGGTCAGACTCTTTGTTCTGCAACAACTTGCACCGGAAGACTATAGAGGCGACGAATGGGAAATTGCATTTGAAAAAAAAATAAAGAGAATGAAATAAAGTTAATTCAATCAGCTTAAGTGCTATTAATATAATAAAGAAGTATTATTGATTTAAGAAGTATATTTGATTTTTAACTTCTTATATGTTTTACAGATATGTCAATTTATTCTAATAATATAAGAAATTCAACCTTTTAGAAAATGGTTTTTGATTCTGTCAAGAAACTAGAAAATTATTTCATTAAGCTACTACTTGTACACTATCAGACTCATGGCAATTCATTCTCCTATAGACAATTTTACATTTAATGGCACAAAAGTAAATATATAAATCATGTAGTAGATAAAAAGTCAGCCATTAAATACATTTTGTTGAATAAAATTATCAACTAATCATAAAAAACTTTTACATCTACAATAAAAATTCAATAATAATTAATTTCTGTACACCCATTCTTTCAGTTATTAGACAATGCATACAGACAATATTTGTCGACTATATTTTCATATTTCATTTATAATTGTTGTATTTTCATTCTTTATTGTATACCTTTAGTTTCACTTATGCTTTACTAGCTATGCTCCATACTTAACTAACAAAGCTACATGCGCATAGTTAATGAAACATTTCATTTATTTTTTTTTAATTTAGTTTTTGTTATGTTGTGTTATTTATTTATTTATACGTGACATTTTCTATTTTTTATCGATCTTACATTCAGTACAAGGTTATTAAAAATGGAGAAGCAGATGCACCAATTCGACTTTGTCGCTTAACAGATAGTGCTCAGGTTTTATTAAATGGTTGCATAAAATAATTTTGAACTTTACTCTATCTATTGATGTATAATAAATTTAATTAATTGAATTAGTGCAGTTAAAAATCTTGTATTGTCTTTAGAGGCGGAAGTGGTCTTTGATGGATAAATGTTTTAGAAGACTTGCATACTCAAAGAATCTAAAGATAGCGAGGAAATCTTGTTCAAGATAAAGAATGGTTAACGCAACATCAAAGAGGTTCGACTCTTTGTTCTGCAACAACTTGCAAAGGAAAACTACAGAGGCCACAAATAGAAAATTGCATTTGAAAAAAATAAAGAGCCTGAAATAAAGTTAATTCATTCAGCTTAAGTGCTATGAATATAATAAAGAAGTATCATTTATTTAAGGTAGATAATACTTTGGACTCATGTATCTTTTACTCGGTATGCAAAAACAGAAACATCTTTCCAGTATGTATTGAATTTATTAAATCACAATATAAAAAATTTTTTTCATCTCCCTGTTTCTTAGAAATTTTAACATTGTATATGTCTGGCGCCATCTATTGGTAAATGTGAATTTATTAAAAAAAAAAAAAAAAAATACAAGAAATTCAACCTTTTAGAAAATGATTTCTGCTTCTGCCGAGAAACTAGAAAATTATTTCATTAAGCGACTACGTGTCCACTAGCAGAATTGCGGCAATTTAATCTCTACGAGATATAAATACATGTTGTTTCTTTGGTTTTTATTAACAATAATTTTTCTGAACTTATAAGACATTCTGAATATAAAATAATAAAAAATATGAGGGGACAACTAAAAAAAAAAAAAAATTGAAAATTGTATAACGATAGGTATATGTATGGGAAAAATTATGTGATTCCCTCACTCATTTTGCATTTTTATTTGACATTATTCGTACACCAATATCAGTGCTACTATTTGCAAATGAAATTTATGTGTAGAATACCAGTCCAAATTTACCAGATTTACTCTTTCTCCCACGTATAGTTGGAGGCATTTTATGAGTAGATTTTTCAGTAGCATTTTGGCCACATGTTCCTTCATTCGTGATGCGCATATCAAAATATTCTTGGATAAGAAAGTTTTCCAAAGTTTGCGGGAAAATAAATTGATATCCCTCAGGTTGCGAATACAAATTTGCATATTGTGAGTAATGCGAGTTTTAGTACGGAAATCAGTTTTTGAAATAGAAAAGCAATAAAACATTTCATGGATTCACAAATACACACATCCACATTCTTTTCTGCATGCTTCATCACATACTAACAATGCACATAATGGAATTTTTCTTAAAATCAGAAGGATAGAGAATAAAAGTAAACAATATTTTACTTTTATATATCTTTCGACTAATAGATAAGTATTAATAGATTTATGTTATTTTCCTTCTAAAAATACTTCCAAATTTTTTTTTTTATCGTGAAATGAATTATATCTTTTTTAATATCCCCTGAAATTTTCTACACCTGTAAAACACTATGTAGTAGTTAGTAGTTAGTATTTAGTATGTGGTATATGTATGTAGTATGTAGTATATGTAGTATGCATATGTATATAGTATTGTATGCTGTATGCATATATTATGTTATGTAGTTTATGCATGTATTTTGTTTTATCAGTCTGGACAAAATACTCAATATTTCAAAAAGTGAAATAAATTGTCTAATTTTATGGTTTACTACACATTTATATCTGTGTATTTTGCTTATAAAAAGAATACATCATGGTTTTATTTTAAATGAATGATTTTTTTTCATAATGGTAAATAATAAATAATAAGATATAATTTTAAATAAATAAAATGTAAGATATTTTTAAATGATTTTGTAATTATAGTTCTAATTATTTTAAAATTAATTTTATCGTATCTCAATAATAATACTAATATCATACTTTTTTAATAATGTAAGTTGAAATTTCTGAGATCCTTTCGTGTGATTTAAATTATTGATGTCTTTACTGAATTCATGGTTTTCTTTGTGTTCTGAACTTTTGTTTTCGAAAAGACAACTTCAAACATTTTCGTAATGGCTGGTTAGAATTCATTATCTTCATGTGATTTATTTATATATATGTTTATTAGAGTTAATAGATCTCTTAATATCACTTAATATCTTATATTTTTAGAGACAAATAAATTAAGATAAAATATAGTATAACTAAAAATTCTTGTGCAAAAATAATTATAGAAAAATAAATAATATTTTACTTCAAACAAATTTTAAACTTATAAAAGATTAAAATTTTTTTTTTTACAATTCTTAAATACTGTATTCTGCATTATCATTTCAATTATAGTCATTACTAAAAATTTATTGTTACAGTAATTTAATTTAGTTTAACTAGACATTGCAAAGTTACAGAAATTTTTTATGTTTTATAAATATTAATTGATAAATTTATGTTATATAAATAATTAATAATATAACTAATAATATATTGATTGTAAACATTATTTTGCAATAATAATGATAAAAATATAAAAAATAATGTTAATAATGTCATAAAAATATAAATAATGTCTATTGATAAATAAATCAAAATAATAAATAATAATGATTTGAAATAAATAATGTCTATTAAAATTGATAAATAATAATAAATAATGCCACCAAAACTGATAAATAATGTCTACTAAAATAGATAAACAATTATAAATAATGTCTATTAAAATTATTTTAACATTTAGGTTAGTTATTTGATCTATTTAAATCTTTAACTGCAAAGAAATACGAGCAATAATTTTAAACCTAAATTTTAATGTTATTATTAATATTAAAGGAGGCAGAGAAGAATATTTTGATGATTTATTGCTCCTGATATCCGATTCTGAGATTTTTACGACCTTTACAAATTTTATTCACTCCCTTAGAGGAACAACTCCTGAAAGTTTACTGGCGGAAAGAAGATTCAATGACGAGACGAGTGATCTCATGCTGGCGAATCTTCTACCAAAGTTTCCACATTTTTTTATTCAATGATAGCACGATGAAAATTCGGCTCGTTGAATAAAACATGAGTTTTCCGTGTTCTGCACTTCTTAAGGAAATTTTCCTGATGACTTACAAGGTGTTTTCCTTTTTTGTTTAGATTGCTTTTTCTACCATAAAATAAGTCTTTGATCTTAGATTGATTTACTTGTGAACACTATTCACCAAAAAATTAAGCAATTATGATGTTTTTTAGTGTTATAGCATTATTTATAGCTTTTACGTATATAACAGATTAAAACAGCAAATTCGTATAGCTTCTCTAGCAATTAGCGAGTTGATAGCTTAAGAAAATATAAAAGTTTGCACAGATAAAAGAAATAAATATTTTTATAAAAACATTTCAAAGTCAGCAAAAGAGATTTTTTTCCCTAATGCATGGCATTTATTTTTCGGACATAGAGTAGAGGACAATATATTTACATCAGGCCACTCACAGAAGAATAATACAACAATTAATTCAGAATTACACACTACCATAATATTAAGAACATATAAAACCATCATCATTAGAATTAAAAACTTGACAATATCAAAGCATTACATAATTAATACATTAAATTATATAATGCGCTATAACTAATATTACATTATGCTAAATAATTTAGGATATACTTTTTTGTAACTCGTTATTTTAAATCTTAAAATCATAATTGGCCAGATAGCGTTTACAAACTTATGGGAATTTGAACATAAACACTTTCTAATCTACTAACATAATTTGTTCACGTGCAATAGGAAAAACAAGAATTCATATTTTACACTGAGGTAATAAGTAAAAAAATATCTGGTTAATTCTATTCAAAGTTCAATTCAAAAGTAGTTTAAAGTCACTGAAATGTTTTCACGCCATAACTATATTGCACAAAATGAACAGGAATAATTTATGTGTGATATATATGAATAATTGGTTTGAATTTTTAATATGAAGTATTTTAATAATTCATTTATGTTAACACGTCAGAGAAATGTTTTTCAAATAGCAATACAGATGGTTTAAATTATGCATATTTCTATTTCTCTTGCTTAAAATAAGTTTATTTTCTGATTTAATTAGACTGTATTTTTGTGATCATAGTATAAGTTTCTAGAAACAGTTTTGTGACACTTTGTGGTCATGTTTTGAAAATTATGCTTTTAATTTTTTTTGAGCTTCTCTTTAGCATGTGACAATTAGTTTCTTTATGTTTAGTAACCATTACCAATCAGTAACTTGTTTCTTTGGCATAATTCTAAGCACTGGTATTTATGTATTAAATATATATATATGTTAGCTTCAAATTCGTAAATTTCTTTTGTGAATCTGTCGTGTTTATTTTTAAATTACACTCATGTCCATAAATTAAGGATAATGAAGTTCAGGTAAAGAAAGAGACAGAAGCAAAACAAATTTGACTTATTTGTAAAGTCTATTTATTAAACAAAAGGTAAAAGCAAAAAAGATGCTATATGTTTGACATAATTAATAAAATTGCGATTTTTACTCCCTGGAGCAAATTTCAAAAAAGAACCTATTTACAAAAAACAGTATAACATGGTTAGTATCATGGTTAATATGTATATCTCCCGGAGATGCAATACAGGCCTTACAACGCCTAGGCATGCTGAGTATCAAATTATCAATCTGAACTTGGGGAATGTTACACCACTCATCAAGCAATGCCCTCCGAAGTTCCGGTTGACAGGTGGGAGGGGGTTGACGGGCTGCAATTCGTCGGCCAAGCATATCCCACACATGCTCTATTGGATTCAAGTCCGGTGAGTATGCTGGCCAATCCATAAGGGTGATATCCTCCAATTGAAGGCATTCGTCTACAATGTTTTGCACGGTGAGGACGGGCGTTGTCATCCATAAACAGAAATTCAGCACACATGCGGTGTCCACAATGCATGCTGTCTACTCCAAGTTAATCTCAGGCGACAGTGAGTTGCGGAAAGTGGAACACATCTGACAGGCCTACGAGTATATAGACCAATGTGCCCTAAGCGTCTGTACACGGTCTGCCTTGAAACTGTCGTACCGGTAGCTGAAGAGAGCTGACGAGACAGGTTTGATGCTGTGCTCCGTCTGTTTCTTTTGCAAGTAACTGCTAAATACCGGTCCTCATTCGGCGTTGTAACTCGGGGAGACCTGTGCTGTAACATTTATTCACATTACCATCATCTTGGAATCATTGCCAAAGCCTGGAGATGACACTCTGGGCGATTCCAAATTCCTCGGATACTTCCAGCTGGGTACGTCCACAATCCAGTCGTCCGATAATTCTACCACGTAAAAAATCATCCAAATGCTTCCTTTGTGCCATAAGTATGCTGTTATTACACTGAAAGGCTTTTAAAGGCGCTTGTGAACAATTTTACTTCTTTGCCACCATTCCTTATATACCCTTCTCTTACACTTTCGTCATTGTGAAGTATTATCCGCGCCATCTGGTGGTTTCCTGTAATTTGCATATTCTTCTTCAAGATGTGTGTGATAATTCTACAGGTGAAATTTTTATTTTAGAGTTCAATTTCTGTGTGATTCTGAATTATCCTTAATTTATGGACATGAGTGTAATATACAGTACTTTTGATAAAGAAGAAGATAATAAACTAGTGTTTTTAAATATTTGGGAAATTCTTAAAAAATAAAAATTATTTGGAAATGTCTTTGGAATTATTAATATTATATGTACTATGAGAATTCGATGATAGTAAAATTACAAAATTAAAATTGTTTCAATTTTAATGTTTTATGTCATTAAATGCAAAATGTATAACTACGTTTAAATACTAAAAGCATTAAATTCATTTAAAAAATACTCTCTGTATCTCTAAATTGTTTTAATTATTTATATTACAACAAAACGGGCGTGAATAGCCGAGTGGCTAGCGCTCTGGCGCTCGGTACCACAGGTTTGCGGTTTCGAGTCCCGGCGGTGCCATGGATGTTTGTTTTGGTTCGGAATCCACTTTAAACCGTAGGTCCCGGTCTAATAGGATAGTAGAGCATTGCGGGGGCATTGATACTCCGCGCCCGTGGCTTATCTTCAAGTTACGCGCTCTCCTTGGTAATGCAAAGTGAGTAACATCTGTGCAACGCTTGCCTTAAGGCATACAAGACCAAGTTGTCTAAATGTTTGCCAGCTGCATTAGAACAAAAAAATATTACAACAAAACTGATTATATCAGGTTAATATAACATAAAAAATACTTTATTTGAAGCTAAATTAATTCTAACTATATTTGGAACACATGAATTTTATTCTGAATTAAATATGGTGAAATTGCAGTTTAGAAATTAAAATAATACAACATTTAAAAAAAAAAAATAAAAACGTTTTTGTCTTAAATGAATGTTCCAAAATACATTTATAAATGAAAATTTTAAATTGAATTTAATAATGCTAAAAATGAAGCATCGATATCATTTATGGCGAAATATTCGTTTTTTACATTTTTCTAGAATTAATGTTTAAGCTGTTAACAGTCTTATGTAATAACATAATGAAATGAACATTTTTATTGTGATAATTCTGTTTACAAATTTAGTAGTCTTTAAATAATGAAATAGTTTTTGAAAATTTATTTGAAATGGTACGTTAATTAAACATGCCAAATTAAAAAGAAATCAGCAAACCAGGATTTTAAAAAAAAGAAAATGTCCCACTACATAATATTTAATTACATTGTTTAGGCTAAATTAAATAATAAAAATATGATTAAAATTGAATGAAATTATTAATAATTCACAATTATGAACTCATCAATCATGATGTCAATCATGAAATTATCCTGGGCACAACTTCAACAGCTCAATTATATGTTGATGACGTCCAGTGGCCGTTTGCGACAACTCATGGCAAGGCAGAGCCATTACAAAGTTACGTAAATTCCAATAAGGATGGGAATTTCATTAAGGATGGGCCCTCTGAATTGCCTCTGTGTTGTGGATATTCTTCCTTTGGCAACAAGGTAAGCAGGACTTTCTGCAATTATAAATGTAGGACACATGATCGGCCTTTAAATTTGGATAGTGTAAATTTTTACATATCTGGAGCAACAGTTGAAGAATTCTGGTTATTTGTCTCATAGGATGAGCTTAAGAATCTTTTACTCCTTACGTCGCTAGTAAGGAGTGATAAAAGAGCTCTATGGGAGATTTCCTCAATTATCTATTTGATCATTCAATGTGCAATTTTTAGTCATTGGAAAGGCCTAGGGGCTTGAAATTTTAAGCATTTGATTATCTTTTTATAATTTAATGATTACCTTTTTTTTACATACAATTATGTATTTTATATGATGATAAAAGCTTCATACAATAATCTATATTTTACGCAGATGTAATTAGGTGATTTTCTTAAGAAAACTATACAAAAAATCTGGTCATTTAAGCTATTATCTTCTGTTTCGAAATCTGCCAGTAGGCAAAGCGGCCTTGGCCCACCATGGGGCGTTTGCGCCAATGAAGAAGAACAGTAACGTCTGGCTTCAAACAGTTTGGATTTTGCTGCAGTCCAGTTTTAAATCTTAAAAAATTTAAAATTATGCAAACGATATTTCAGTTTTTGGTTCCCTGTTGTATAAGAATGAACCTATGTTCGGAGATAATGTAAACTTGACATTAAATTTTGAAATTCTTAATAATTCTTAAAAAACTTGAAATGTTTCAAATAAGATTTGAGATTTATGTGAGTTGAACACAATTGAAATTAAAAATTTGCATATGATTCTTAAATATTTGAAGCGGAACAAAGCCTTACATTTTGAAAAAGAAAGGTTTTTCAAATAATGATTTATGCTTTTATTTATTATTTTTATTTTGTAAAGAAATGAAAATAGGCAAATATCGCAAAATAGGGCCCGTTGGGATATGACGACTTTTTTGGCTCCAAGTGTCAAAATAAGTTGCGAATGTAAGTGAAGTGAATTTCTTGTATTCAGAAATTGGGTTACCACATTCGAACTCTATTTTGTTCACTTTGGCGAAATTAATTTTTGACACCAAATCCAAGCGGTCCTGCGATTTTGCCTAATTTTTTTTCTTAATTTTGTTTCTCTCTTTTAATAAATTCCTTTTTTAGTAATAAATGAGCTTTTTTTCGTTTGACGAATTACAAAATAAAAAACAATCGGTGTTTAAAAGCATAACGATATCATTTAAAAACCTTTTAATTTTCTGAAAATTTTAATTTATGTGATGAAGTTGTTCAACTGTTATCATTCAATATTAAAAGAAAAATACCATTTGAAAAAGAAAGGTTTTCTTATGACAATTTATAAACATTTCATATTATTTTCTTTTGAAATTTGAAAAAAAACTTAAAATTTTCAAATGGTATTTTCAAATATTTAAGAATGATATACAGAATTCGATTGTGTCATCACATAAATCTCATCAATCAATCGTTGGCATTTAGTCATGTTCTAAGACAGTGATATAAAAATGCATTTTTTCAGTGGAAAAACATCTGATTTTAAAATTTAGTTTAATTTAAAATAATAATGTTATCTAAGATAATAAAAGTTAAGTAATATAAAGTTTTAAAAACTTTATGTTTTTAAAAATAATTAAGTTCTATTAGAGATAAAATTTCAATTGTTTATGTGCCATTTTAAAACATAAAAATATCCACATTTGTTAGTTAATTTGATATAAATAACATTTAAATATATAGATATAAAAAGGTTGTAATTGTTCCAAAGATCAAAATTATACATGTAACTAACACAGTATTGCATTACTTTCATTAATCTTAATAATTATGATTAATTAAAATCATGGTATAATCTCTATTTATCAGGATTGCCTTGGGAAAGGATACCATGTCAAAGACTTAAATTTCTAAGATAAGAAAGATGATGAATCTGATAAAGAGATTACCGGAATGCTCGTTCATTGTCATGAAAATATGATATAAGAAAAACAGGACATAAGAAAAACATTTCTTTTGCTATCCCTCAATATTTATGGTTTAGTAATATTTTACCCCACAAAAAAGTATAAATATTCCTCAGATTACTTTTGGTAAAAATAATATTTCTGATCTTCATCTCACCAGCATGAAACCATTTAATATAATGGTGCCTATATATCAAAGAAAGATTTGTACTAATGAACAGTTCTAATAATGTATGGTAAATATTTGGTGTAGAGTTCAAACGATATTTGGAGATGCTCTCTATGAAATATGGAGACGATCTATTTATTTATCATTTTCTGTGAATCTGTCTTATTCTCGAATTTAATTTGGAAATTTTTACCAATAGCAAACAAGTTATCCTATTTAGTTTATAATGCCCCTCCCATTCGGTTCAAAGCATTGCCATTCATGTAACTTATATTGCAGATGCAAAATTTCTGTGTTCATAATAACATGAAGATTTTCTTTGAAGATGGAAATCAAAATTAAAAGTTATTCTTATATTATTTCACATAAAGTTTAAAATAGAAGTTTTCCTATTTTATTCACTTTTATTTTATTAGTTTTTAAAAGCTGTATATTGACTAATCTTTTTTCTTTTTTTTTTTTTTTTTCAGTGGGAATTCTTTGGGTATGTTTAGCAAATGATTAAAATTACCTATGTTCTCATGTGTAAGATTGAAAAATATCCTCACTTTTGAACTTATGTTAATGTTGTGATGACACGCAAAGCAGAAGAAAAGGATTCAATTATTCTTGGTGGGATGTGTTGTCGTTAAAACTATGAAAAAAGTAGTTTCACTTGAGAATGGTATACAGTGTCGTGCGTCAATATTTAAACTACCTATTAAAAATTTTCCGAGTATCCTTTAATGCAGCATACATTTGTTCGATTGTAACCCTTAGAAGTCCTTATTCAACACATAATTTTAGAGAAAAACATTGAAACAGTAAATTAATGCTACTCCGTTGTAAAGTATTTAAAAATATTAGACATCAATAATAAATACACTTGGGACGAAATTTAAATATAGACTTATGATATTTTTATAGCACAGATTATATGTATGTTCACCAACAAATTAAATTGACTTTTTAAACAGTTATTCATTCTTTCAGTAAGTTTTAGATTCAAACATGTAACAGTGAAGAATCTATAATTTCTACTTCCATCACTTCTAACAGTAATTTATGTCAAATTTGTTAATGGCTGTCATGACTCAAGGGTTGGGTTGGGTCTGCATCTCGTACCTGTAAAAGTTGTAATATATTGTCATTATTTATTATCTTTATAATGTTTTATTATGTTGATAAGGGGATTTATTACCCATGATAAAGTTAATGTGATTTTAAGATAGAGATAATTATAATAGTTCAAGGAATTTTAACATATATGGCTTTTGAATAATGTATCATAAAAATAACTATTTAAAATTAAAAAAGACGTATTAAAAATTGACGCATTTAAAATTAAAATGTTATTCTTATATTATTTCAAATAATCTTTTACAAACTACAAGTTTTGTTTTCTATTTTTATTCACTTTTTATTTAATTAATTTTTAAAAGCTTATATTGACTAACTTTTTTTCAATACTTAATGAGTATTCTTTGCTTACGTTTGTAAATGATTAAAATGTTCTCATGTCTAAGATTGAAAAATGTCCTCACTTTTGAACCAAAGGTAATGTTATGTTTGCCCAAAAGCAGAAGAATAAGGTTTCGATTGCTCCTGATGGGATGTGTTTTCGTTAAAACTATGAAAATGAGTAGTTTCACTTGAGAATGGTATAGAATGTCGTGGGTCAATATTTGAACTACCTATTAAAAGTTTTCACAAGTCTCCTTTAGTGCAGCATAAATGTGCTCGGTTGTAATCCTTGGAAGTCCTTATTCCAACACCTCTTTTAGAGAAAACATTGAAACAGTAAATTAATTCTACTCATTGTAAAGTATTTAAAAATGTTAGGCATCGACAATAAATAACAAATAAATGAAAATTGAAATCTGCTGGGTAAATTTCAACTTATCATTGTGTAACATGATAAGTTGCATATTTTAACCCGACCGCAACGGGATATCTACTGTTTACTATGCACATTGATATCCATCATCATCACCTTCCCATCAATTTGTTAAATTTCCATGGTTCCGGGCCCTCACTTCAATTTCGGATCGTCGTCTTATGGTGGATCGGCCGTACGACGTTTGTTTTTTTTTTCAGGGGACTTGAACGTATAGAGGCAAGGATGACTGAAAACACTATCATACAGGACCCTGTTTACATTCGTTAAACAATGTTTACATTTGTCCATTGTTGTATCCATTATTCATGGTCCTTCGGGGTGCGCAGTAGATCTACCTCCCCGTGGTGCACCTGGTAACACTTTTTAGTGGCTAAAAGATTTACAATTTGGCATTATGTCTTCCTCCAAATATCTCATCAAAAGATCATTTAAAGTCCACACTAAAGAAGACCTCTATAACCGCGTTTCCCAAAAGACCTGGAAGAATTCGTCCCAAATCTATGCAATGGTCCAAGGCGTAGAGCAGTCGCTCGTCACCGACTAGCCACCGGACATGTCTGCCCGCAAAAACCATCTTTACAGACTCAAAATTGTTCCTTCCCCTATATGCACTCTGTGCAGCTCTGGAAGGCCATGGACTCTACTCATCTTCATCACTGTCCTGCTCTGTGCAAGACTTTTCTCGCCGAGCGATATTGGGAGGCAAGAGATATGTTGGATTAATGAACTCTGTTTCAGCAAGTTTTGTTGTATTCTCTGTTCTTGTTTTTTTTTGCTGTAACTGTTCATAATCTGCCATTGAAATAAAAAAGTCCTTTGTAAACAATAGTTAACAATGGAATTTATTTGCTTACTGCACTTTTTGGATTGCCACGAACCCCTAATCAGGACAACATCATGCCCAACATGATAATAAATTAAGATATAGAAATTTTTAATATGTTTATAGTGCAGATAGGATCTTTATGGTATTCATCAAATTAATATTTGCTTTTTAAACAGTCATAGATTATTTCAGTCAAAAACATCAGTTTTAGATTCAAATGTGTAGCATGTAGAATCTATAATTTCTGCTTCTGCCACTTCTAACATTAATTTATGTCAAATTTGTTAATGGCTGTTATGACTCAAGGGTTGGGTTGGGTCTGCATCTCGTATCTGCTAAAGTTGTAATCTGTCAAGGAAAGTATTTTTTATATTGATAAGGGATTTATTACCCAAAATGATAAAGTTAATGTGGCGTCAAGATAGAGATAATTATGGTAGTTCAAGAAACTTTAAAACACACGGCTTTGGTAATAACGTAGCTTAAAAATGACTAGTATTTAAAATGTCAGTATCCTGTAATATCTATACTTCGATATATTAAAAAAAAAAAAAAAAACAGGATAAACTTTCAGGTCGATTAAACTAGTACTAAGATGCTAAGTAAGATACTAAGAAATATTTTACAATAAAAAAGAAGAAATAGAATTCTGTTTGTTCCAACTTTCTGTTTCTAAAAATCGAGAGTATTTAAAATATTTAGTAATGAGAGAGCCGTCCCCCGTTCAAGTGTAATCTTCAAATAATATATTACTCTTTTAATATTAGTGGCCTTTCACCTGAATTTTACCAAATATTTTTGATCTTGTAATTTCCATGTACTGTTTCGATGTCTACTAATTACGATTTAGAAAATGGCTATTTTATTCATCAACTTTTAAAAATCAATTTTCGACTAATTTTTAAGATATTAAATTGTTTGGTAAAGTTTAGTAGAACCAGGACTTTGTGAAATAAAACTTCGTGTATTGATCACATACTTATTATATACACACATATCATAGACTTATTATGTATTATATGCATCACATGCACATTAAAAAGATGACTTATTGTAAGTAACGTAATACATATTAAATCTTTTACTTAACAATATAGGCAAGCGATCCTGCCATTGGTACCACAGGTTTCGGGTTAGAGTCCTGGCGGGTGATATGGATATTTGTTAATGGTTAGGAATCCACGTTAAAATATAGAACCAAGTCTAACTAATCTAAAGTGTGCAAAAAATGACTGTACAGCGACAAAACAGGCCAAACTATACTAACTAACATAACTGCTTTTCTCTCTAATGCTAAGTAATTGCACATTAAATTATTAACAGTGCTGTGTTAAACATTAAATTACAACTTATTAGTTTTCAACAATGTTTATATTTTATTCTGCGTAATTACATTGCATTGTAAATGTTCTTAATTAGATTTCTTATTCTTAATTTATTCTTAAGTCAAAAACAAAATTGTTTGAAATACATTTGTTACATTCACGAAAATTATAAAGTACTTGTATGCTCCTAACGTATTAAATGTTTCGCATTTTAATATTTATACAAGGATTATTTATGTGTACATTATTTTTGTATTTATCATTTTTTAATGGTATCAGAGTCATTGCATCGTTGCTGATATAAAATGAATGAAACGTAATGAAACAAAGATTAAACATTTTAATTAATGGTGGAAATGTAAGAAAAATTCGCCTTATGAGGTGTTTTATATGATAATCAGATTATTTGTACAAGTTACTTATAGCAACTCAATGTTTTAAAAATAATTAGGAGGCTCTTAACGAAATGTATTTGGAATCATTTTAGCATGAAAGATAATAAACTACTCTTGAAATTAAAATAAATAAATCCCTTATGTATATTAAAATAGCACGTTTTGGTAAATAAAATGAAATATAATCTTAACTATCCTTAAACAATCGAAAATTTTTTGATTATTTTAAACAAGACACATTTTAATAAAATGATATTTATTCCCTGAAAAAAATATTATTTTAGTGTGCAAAGAACAATAATTTTGAATTAACATCGTTTTTTAATAAGATTTCTAATTGAATTAAAAGAAAACATGACATTTTTTCCTTAATTATTATGAAAAAATAATTATTTCCTAAGCCCCGTTCCCATTTAAACCTGTTCTAATTAATGCTTCAGAGAAATATGCGTTCTTTTAATGAGTTCAAATGTCTGCAAAGTATTTGTTTTAATAGATTTGAATAAAGAGAAGAAGGGAGAAAAAACAAGTATTAAATTATAATTATCAAAAATCCTTTTTATTTTTTGTGCTAAGATTTATTTCAGAAATTTATTGTTAAATTTGTTAAATTTATTTGTTAAACTTTTTGTTAAATTTATTTTCGCGTTTAGTTTAAAAGTACATAATTATGATATAGATATTTTTTGTATGAAACTTTTAGAAAAATATGTTATAAAACCTATTATGGAGAAGAAAAGTTCTTCAAACATTTGCCGGTCTTAAGGTAAATATGAGTTTTACGTAATTTTCATACCAGTTAGTTATACATTCAGGCTCACGTAGGTCAATATTGGAATAATTTCAACTTGCAAAACGGGTTTATGTTTTTCAAACTATGTAAATTAAAAGTTAATTTTTAAACTTTAATAAAATTCTGAGGAATTTTTTTAAAAATATTCTTCGTAGATATGTAAATGTTAAATTGCAGAGTCAATATAAGACAAATGGAAGATTTTTTTCTATACACGAGTTATATAGTGTTTGATTTATGTATATCATATGTTATGAGAAGTCTATCAATGTTTTGAGTGGAGAGAAGGTGTTACATTCTAGGAAGACATTATTCAGGAATAACAGCCATAAATTTTCATGTTGTGTATGAAAACTCTAATGGCTTAATAAAATAGCTATTCAACAGCCTCTCCTTTAATCAAGTGTATGGCTGCTTATGACAAAAATTTTCCATTATGAACTGATAGGTGGCAATGAAAAAAATAATCGCTGCAGTTATATGGACTTCAAAAAGTCTTTTTTTGCTGGAAAGACGATTTATGTTGATAATAAATAAAAGAGGGATTCAGTAACATCATAACACCAAATCCTGCACACAAAGAGTCTCCTAGAAGAATTCATGCTTCACCCATAATATTTTCTCAACTTTGCACTGATGGACCACATTTTTTAATAAAACTTACTTTTTCAAGCCTGACCAAATTAAATTCATAAAAAGGCATCAAAAAGCTGATTGGAAAATTATCTGGGGACTTCTATTCAGAGTTCAATTAAAAAGAAGTTAGTCATTGAAACGTTTTTCGCTATAAATAGTATATTGCACAAAATGAACAGGAATAATTCATGGGAAGTATACAA
This sequence comes from Caerostris extrusa, assembly GCA_021605095.1. Lineage (NCBI taxonomy): Eukaryota > Metazoa > Arthropoda > Arachnida > Araneae > Araneidae > Caerostris > Caerostris extrusa. The sequence continues at coordinate 27,456 of BPLR01015246.1, forward strand.
GAATAATTTATGTTAACATATTAGAGAAATGTTTTTCAAATAGTAATATAGATTGCTTAAATTCTGAAAATTTCTATTTATCTCTCTTAGAATTTTTTTCTGATTTAGTTAGACTGCATTTTATGTGATCATCTTAAAAGTTTATAGAAAAGATTTTGTGAGACTTCGTGGACATGCTTTGAAAATTATGTATTTAATTATTTGTAAAAGTTTTCAACTTGTTATAATTGGTTTTATTATGTTTAGTAACAAATGCCAAACAATATAATGTGTGATTTTTTGGCATAATAATAAGCATTTGGGATTTATGGATTAAATATATATGTTAACTTCAAATACATATTTCCTTGTGAATGCGTCTTGTTTATATTTAAATTAACAATAATTAATTTATTTAATTGTTTATATTTAAGTAGAAAATAAACTAGCGTTTCCTTAAAATATTTTGGAAATTTTCCAATAATAAAAAAAAAAAAATTTGGAAACATCTTTAGAATTATGAATGATGATAGTAAAAATTGTAAAATCAAAATCTTTTCAATATTTATATATATTATTAAAATCCTTTCAACAATATATATATATTAGAAATTTTTTTAATTTTGTAAGTACTTTTTTACACTATTACTTGAAACCATAATCTTCTTTCATGTCATATATGACTTATAAAAATATTTCATGCTCCCAAAAATTTAAGCAAGAATTTTACAAACCTTGCATGGTAAAGAAATCGAGAAATTGAATTCTGGAAGTTCTTTTGTTTTTCAACTTACAATTAAAACATTCAATTCTTCTTCTTCTGAAAATGTTTTTTTTATTTTAAAGGAGTTTCTAAAATGTTGATTTGATATGTGTTTGACAATTTACAGCGATTTGGTTTTTAATTTGACAGACTGTTAGAATTTCGTAAGCTTATTAAACCAATTAAAGAAAATTATTGTTTAAGCTTCTTGAAAAGCAGGACTTTTAATTTAGATCAGGAAAAAGCTGTGGATTACTGGTTTTAATTAAAAATACGTGCACAAATTTTTCTACTTTCTTAGTTCAAAATTGTTAGAATCTCGGGGGGCGGGGGGGATGTTTCAATTTTTCTTAGTGATGGTGGTGAGTTAATTATTTTTAGTTATTTCTTTTAGATTAATGAGAAATATGAAGTTTACAAAAGGAAAATGACAGCGTGTCTGTATATTATTTACTTCTAATTTCATCAATTTATTTTCAATTTTTAGGAAATAAGAGTTTTACCTGATTATAAGACATTAAAAAGTATTTTTCAGCATTAAGCCTATTATGCAATGGTATTAACATGTTGGATCACTGGCAAAATTCAAACCTATTAGAGAATAGTATCTTTTATTTTAAATACTTTCGCCTATCTCATCAGCTTATTCTCAAATTTTCTGGCAGCTTAAATTGTGCCTCGACTTGATCTTTTGCATTCCCATTACTTGCTATAAAATTGTGTATGTTTAATTCGTCTGCAAGTTTAACAGCTTTTACTTTCAGGACAATGGTTGAAATTTCTACTTTTTTATCGAGCATTTTTACTCGTATTATAAGGCTTTTTTTTTTTTTTACTTCAAGAAAGGTGAAATTGCTTAGCTTTCCATCTTCTCGATCAACAAGTCCTCTATCGTCTATAGCGCTGCTCATATGTTGGTCATAGGTGATTCTGGCACTCTACATTGTTTTGTACAAATTGCATTTTTTTTTAAATCTTCGATAATTTCCTTTTTTTCTTTTCATGAAATTTAAGTATTTTTGTTTTGAGTTCCACTTATGTACGGCATGAACAGTCAACAAATATAAATTAAAGGGAAAATCTTCACTGCGAATTTTAGGAATATTGCGTTGGGAATTGCAGAAAGAAACGAAATCATTTTCACCGGGGAACTTTGACGGACGATATGAGAAGCTTGCACTGGCAGTCACAACCTCCATCTAGTATGAGGACTCCCAAAGCACATTCCTCAGCTGAATTGTTCCCAGGTTCGAACTGTCTACATTTTTTTTTTTTTTTGTTGTGACTAATCCTCAGTGTCCTGTTGAACGGGACGAACACTCCATGAGTAGGCTACCCATGGATGGAGGGAAAGGGGGCAGCTTCGGTTGGGACCGAGCACCATGCAGGTAGAAGTCTGACTTGGCGCCGAGTCGCTGAAGAAAAGGTGGAGCCTTCCGGGAGAGTGGAAAAGGTAAAGTGGCAAAAGGACTTTAGCCCTATTTGTGTATCATAGGGACCCCACATTTGAGTAACTTATGTGGGAAAACCCGGACACTCCCACCAGGTAGTCTAACTAACGAGGCAAGATGCTGAACATCACTAATGCCATCGAGCCTTCTCGTTTTTGGAACAGTGTTTACAACAATGTAACTGGCCTATTGAACCTCAGCCCTAATGAGAGGCGCGTGTTACCACTGAACCACGAGTCGGTCTAACTAACGTTTACCTGCGTAACTGCTTACTACTCCCATAACTGCTTATGTTTCCACGCGGGTCATCAGTCAGGATAGTATTTTCATTCGGTGTGAACATCTTTAGCTGAAAGAAAACAAGTTATATAAGAAAATAAATTTAATGTCAATTCTACTATTTTTTCACTCTATTGCAGGAAGCCCTTCATAAATAATTTTCATTCATTTTTAAGTTTATCTGGCGCCATCTATTGGTAGATATATGCAACTTAAATCTAAAAAAACTAAAATTAATTAATTAAATTTAATTACTGAATTAATATTTGAAGAAACTGTATTAACATCCAGTGTCACCCACTACAAGTTAAAAAAATGTATTTGAATTTGAGTGGATGAATAAAAAGAGTTTTATTAACGATTAAAAATTTGAACAAGATATATAGGGAGAGTGTGAGCAAATAGAAGTAATTTAAAAAAGACATCTACGATGGAGTGGACTTTTTCCAGTAGGATGATTGAGCTCACCGGTTCTCTTGCGATTTTCAGCTGACACTAGATTTCCCAGATGCCTTCCGTGTCTTCTGTTATATCATTCTACTCATACCAACAAAGTTGGAGAGAAAAATTTCGACAGAACAGAAAAAAGAAATGGAAGAAATTCTCTCTCCCAAGAAAAAGATGACACTTTCCCCATGAGAATTAAGATACCAAAAAATAAAAAGAAATAGAGGGCTTATTCGCTGACTGTATAGCACTTTCGTAATTTAATTATGCTGCTAAACGCAGAGAAGTTAAACAGAGAATTAGTAGAATTTTTGCTGAGGATTCAAAAATATTTTAAGTTGAAGTATATTAAAAGTGATATAGCTTGTATCGAGTTTTGGTTCTATCGAATTATTCTTCGATGTGCTAATAATAATGCTACAAAAACTTTGTAATTTACAGTTAAATACATATAAAAAAAATTTGCTCATTAATTATTTTTTATTTTCAGTCTTTTCTTTAAACATTTGTATAATAAAAAAATTTAATTGACATAAAAATTGTTTTTTCATTATTTATTAAATGGTCAAAATCATGCGATATTTTTTAATGGTTTAATAAGATAAATGTCTACCAAACAGAAAAGATTTTTCTAAACAGGAGATGTTTTCTTTACGAAACAGGGGTTTACAGTCATAGTAGACCGGTACCTATGGTTTAAAGTGGATTCCAAACTACTACAAATAACCATGGCACAGCCGGGACTCAAGCCCGAAACCTGTGTTACTGAACACTAGAGAGCTAGTCATTCAGTCATCAGACCCCAGAAAAGATGCTACTTTCAATATTAGTCTAAATTTCAACAAATTACGTATATTTAAAGTAATTTTTTGAATTCTGAGGATTAATTTGAACTTAATATCATTACAAAAATAAAATGAATAATTTTTACAGCAAATTAAATTAGAAACTCAAGAAAGTGATTTCAATTTTTCCAGCCAGTTTGCATTAAGTTTTGATGCTACAATTTGATAAATAACACTTAAATGTCGAGAATGGGAAACCAGTATTTAACACACCATTTAAAGACATAAAATGTAACGAAATTCGCTTGTTGGTTTGATTATGTGAAGCCAAATGAAATTTCACGGCATCCGCTTCACGAAAACATATTCTCCAGGGCCCGCGAGCAGAGACCCGAGGGAGAGGAATTCTACTTTGCCGGCTTTTTCTATAGCTACCAACTTCCGATTGGTTGGAAGTATTGATGAAAGGAATCGATATTTTTTCTTTCAAGACACGATTTCTTTTTGGAGTGCTGCGATCGCCTCACATTGTGCTGGAAAATGACATCTTTGTCTTTTCTTTCATTTTTTTTTTCCTACTCTTCTTTGTATCCGTGTTTGGCTCATTTTATTTTGCATTTGTTACTTTTTTACATGGTTTTACTTAAAAGCGAAATGCAGCTAATTATTACGAAAAAGAACTGAATAGAAAATAATATTTATATTTTATAAAGAATTTAAATAACATCGATTAAAAAAAATCCGAAAATTCTTAAAAAAAAAAAAAAAAAAAAAAAAAAAAAAAAAAATGCAAATTTTAAAATAATTCATTTATTTGAAAAATAAGTGGATAACAATTTTTTAATTACAATGTCGTTTATTTGATTACAAGATTTTTTTTTTTTTTTGCTTTTGAAAGGCAGCTAACTATTACACACACTAACTAACTGTAACTGAATAGGAAATACTGACTAAATACTGAAATAATAATACTGACTAACTATAACTGAATAGGAAATAATATTTATATTTTATGAAGAATTTACATAATATTAAATAAAAAGTTTAAAAAAAAAATTTGGAATTTAAAAAAAAAAAATATGCTTTTAAAATAACTCATTTATCTAAAAATAATCTGATAACTATTCAAATAAATCAGATAATTATTTCCCTATATTTTTAAATTACAATGACGAGAAATTAACTGAATATATTATTTTTTGTTTGTTAAAAAATTATGTATTTCTTGAGAATTTTATAGCAAGCCATTTATTGTAAAAAATATGGATAACTATCTTTTAATGAATTAAAAAAACATTTTTAAAATACGGTGATTTTTTTGTGTCAATTTGCAATGCTTAGAATTTATCTCATACAACAATGTTTGTTTCTTGAATAATAGGAAGTTTATTTCAAGCAAAAGATCTGACTCGTTATAAAAATAATAGAAACAAAACTTTACGAATTGTTCTTTATCTTTAAAAGAGAGGATAATTTTTTTGTGTAGTCATCACATTCGTGTAAACATTTTTGATCTCATAAGACAGGTTTAAAAGATCTTGTGCATGGAATTCAGCTAATCCAGTTTAATGGTTCTTTTTACAATACTTTTCACTGTTGGCAAAATATTGGAAACTAAGTCAGGTCTATCATATCTTTTGAAAGTCAGTAGTGGCAGTGTCAGAATTGTATGGCTAGGGTGGAAACAATCCCGAACGGAAACTTTGAATCCTCAGGACAGCATCGATAATTATAAAATTGTCATTTCTCTCTTTTACTCAATATTGCGGGTTCATAAATGGTATTCAATTATCAATTTCGAATTTCTCTAACATAACGCCATTTTTCACGGAAAAATCAAAAGACCTCATATTATATTTGATAAGATTTAACGTTAAAATTTATTTTTTTCTATTGCCGGTAATATTGAACATAAATTATAACTTGCGCCTTTGAGAAAGCTTCTGCTATTTTATAAAATGCGATTTGATCAGAATTAATAATCAGAATTTAAAAAGCCTCAACCTTTTTCATTTTTATTTATTTTTTTAATATGCATTGTATTTGAAGGCAAAAGTTATGAAATCAAAGTAACGAATCATCATTAATTTAAGTTGAGTTTTTTTGTTATTAATAAACACAATTTAAATAATTGATTGATACGAAATAAATTAGAAAAAAAAAAATTTATTTATTACTAAAAGAAATTAAATATACAATTTATTATAGCTTATAACGCGCAATTTTACTTTCAAGCTGAATTTTTTTAATTTTTAGGTGTATTCGCCGTATAAAGCGCACACTTTTTTTTACAAAGAAACCTGAAATGTACATTTGCAATGCTCATATCTTTTGAAGTCATTTATTCGAAAGATTTTCAAGTGTATCAGTGGATAATAAAAGCATGAAATGAAGTTTCAAAAGTCATACGAAGAGTCAATTTCAGAAGTCTGACATAATTCAAAAGTCATTTAAAAATGTAGTATATCTAACAATCTGAATGGATCGGAAGATGATTATTTTTTTATGGATCAGAGTAACAGTGATGATGATGAAGATGAAACGGAATTCGATGATGTGCCTGAAGATATAAGAGACGAATATGATGAAAATTTCATGTTATCCAATATCGAAAGTTTATAAGGTATGCTATTTCTGTTTTTTTTTCTTACATTTAGAAAATATTTTTATGCTCATCTGATTTTATTAAAAAGTTTTTATGCTCATCTGTTTTCAGTGGCTTGATGTGATGGCCAATTGTCTTGCGCTATGTCTTTAGGGACCACAGGTTCCAGATTCAAATCCTGGTGTGAATCCTGCATGGCGAATGGATGGATGTTTGTTAGTGGTTCGGAATCCACGTTAAACTGTAGGTCCCGGTCTAATTAGCTCAAAGTGTGCACAAAATGACCGTACAGTGGTAAACCAATCAATCATCTGTTTTCATTCATTTTTATATGTTGCATATAACTCTCATTTGTAAATTTTGATGTTAATTTTTGTGTTAAAACTGCGGGTTATAAGTCGGAATATGTTGTAGTTCTTTTTACCTACAAATTTATAAAAATTCCACACGTTTTTTAAAAATGCAAGTTTAGATTTTATAAAAAATCTCAATATTATTATTTATTCAATTATATCTGATTATCGTTAAGTCCGTTTAGATTTTATACATGCCAAATAAATATATGATGATAAAATAAAAAAACTTTTGTTTTATATTAAATAGCTTTATTGTGTAAATATAGATATTGATTGCTTTTAGTAGAACACCATTTTTATTTTGAAGGCTTTCTTGCATAAAAATTACCGTCGCGTTCGAGAACTGTGACATTTTATAGTTATTCATACGTCATTTTTCCTCGGTTTAAGATTGTGGGTAATTAATAAAAGCCATAAAAGCTGTACTTAAAGTGCAAGTAGTCCAAAATAAGTTGCGTGTTTCCCAACGAAAGCATTATTCTTTTGAAAGATTTTAACAAGAAATCCGATAATAAAGATGGTTTTTCACAGCGGCTTGACATGATTCACGAACCTTGCGAACGAGCCATAAAGCAGAATTTTCAAACGGCAGTCTGTCAGATTTTGTCCAGATTATTTTTGATGGAATTTCGTGATTACAAGGGTCTGGTTGCGCATGAAATATTGCAACTAAACCACCGTAATTAAAATTATTCTATGAGGATTTGTTTTCGTTCTGAATTGGAATGAATGGGGAGTAGAATAAAGCATGTTCGAAATTGCTCTGTCGGTGTGAAGACAAAACGTTCAGCCAAGTTTGCTTAAGTATTTTTGCTGAAAGAGTATCTGACAAAATAGTTTTAACTAAGCGTAATATCTCAAGACCTTTTTCGTTGAATAATAATTGTTCTACAAGCGAATTTTCTATGCTTTTAAGGATGAAGTGCAAAGTTAGTGAACCCTTTATGTTAAGGACTTTTAAGTGAACTTAAATAATCTCAAATGGCATAATATGAGCACTTGACAAGCATCAGATTGTTCTTCAGTTAAGAAAGACACAATTCACATCGAATACTTTTAAAATGCAATGACTGATTTCTAACTCTGAATACTGTTTGTTAAGGAACATATAACTATAATCTCAATAATAAGAATTCAGATTACAAAATAAAAAATATTATTTTTTTAAAAATTTTTGTAGTGAAAGCTAAATATATTTTCACAAATAATTGAGTTTTATTATAAAATGTTTTGGAAATTGATGCAACCTTTAACTCAAGATTCCTGATTATTATATTGTATTGAGAGTGTGCATTACTTTTTACGTATTCTGCATATTTTTCAAATTTACTAATCTTGGGTGCATAATCTCAATTTTTCGGCTCAGAATCTATTGAATCATCGGAAGTCGGAAAAAAACATGAAATGCACATAATCTGATGCAGTGAGAATTTGATTATAGAAATTTATTTTTATTGAGAATATTTATTTCAGAAAGATAACATAATAGTAATTTATATAAAACTTGAGATATGAGATGGCACATTTTGATAGTCTTTCAAATTTTAAGCGTTTATGTGTGTCGTAATTAAAAATACTTATATACTTTTACAGTTCTAGAAATTTCAATACTTCTTGTATCTGCAAACATTTGAAGAAGTTGAATTATTAACTTTTTTTTTCAATAGATTATCAATGTTTAATATAAGCTATTTTTGATTCAAGTATGAATGCTTGTTATTAAATGAGTTTATATTCTTAAATTATCTTCTAATTTGACATCTTCAGTTGTTTTGCTTCTATACACTTTTAAAACATTCATCTAGTTCATTCCAGCATTTTAATCATAACTACTATAGTAGTTAAACAATGTCTAAAATTATTAATTTTTTAATAATTATTAAAATAAGACTTTTTTGAAATTTTTTTTCTTTTATATCGTATGCGTTTACATTAGATGCATTGAGCATACAATAATTTTAATGGACTTCTGTTTTAGAAGCTTTTAAAACTAGACTCAGCTTTGCAAACAGTGCATAATTTATTTCTGAAATTCCAGGTTTTTAGATGATGTTTAAATTACTTTTTTTTTTGTAAGTGAAACAGAAAAAAAAATGAATTAAAAACATAAATGCACGTCTAAAATATACTTCAGCATAACTTTAGAATAGCAAATTGAATTACTGCGAAATAATACAAAGGGAACAAAAAGAGTTCATACCGTAAAAAAAAAACAAAAAAAATTTGAAACAGAACTTTCCTTCTATTCCCTGTTTGAAAAGGTAAAAACTGCAGAAAACTTTTATGAAGTTAAAAGCCTCAAAAAGGATTCCAATTTGCATAGAAAATTATATTATAAATTATGTACGAAGGAATACATTTTCTCCAACTGCACGAAAAGTTAAGGTTTGACTTTTCAAATAGATGTGCTGTAGTTTGTTGAATATTGCATAGCGAAATGGATTTTTATTCAGATGCAGCTTGGTGAAAAAAAAAAAAAAAAAAGCCTTCAGGATAATGTTAATTTAAAAACTAATTAGGAATGAAATTTTTTTCGGTGTGTTAAATAAAAATTTATGAATTAATTATCAATAAATAGTTTTACAAAACAAATTTGTTATGATAAAAATAAAATATTTACAAAATAACCATTTTTTTACCGGTAGAATTTTTTTAAAGTAAGGATTCAATTAATAATGGAACCATCCTATTAATCAAGGAACTATTCTATTAATGAATGAACCATTCAATTAATAAAATCATTCAAAGGAATGAACCATCTACTAATGAAATCCTTCAAATGAATGAACCATTCAATTCATGAAATCATTCAAATGAATGATGCATTCAATTAATGAAATCATTGTTTACAGTAATCTATAAAAACTGAATATCTTTGTGTAATATGCAATTTACATTTAGGTATAATACAATAGCTTTATGATACATTACACGTTTATCATACAAAGGAAAAAACTTAACATAATTGGCGATTTTACTTACATTGTGTGTTTTTTTTTCCTGAGATGCCTGATATAACGGGGTTTGGTTAGGTTTATAGCTCTACGGTCATTTTCTGCACACTTTGTGCTAATTATACCGAGATATATAGTTTAACGTGGATTCCGAACAACTAACAAACATCCCTGCCACCGCCAGGATTTGAACCTGAAGAACCAAAGGCAAGTGCGCTAGCCAATTGGCCATCATATACATATAATGAGGTAATTCATATATAATAAGTAAATACTGTTCTATGTGTTATAATATTATATGTCTTATAATGAGGAAATACTGTTCTGTCTCTATTAATATTAAAACTTGATAAATCTATATGAAATAAGGGTTTTCATTAAAAAATTATATTTTTAATAATGTTTGTGAATAAAAATAATAAAGCCACCAACATTTAAAATTGTAAAGAAAATGTTTTCTCTTAAAAGTATGAATTTTTATTTGCTTGCAATGTTTTATATCAAGCGTTTAAAATTTAACTCACAGGTTTTAGCCATTGTTTTTATTCAGTATTATTCAATGTTTTAACTAAATCCACTTAATGTTGTTGCAGTTTTTTTTGGATTAATTTTAACATCGCAGCAAACATTTTAAAACTGAAAAAAAATGGATGGATACTTTTTTTCAAACAAATCAGTAAAGTCATTTTGTTTTTATAAAGATAAAGTTCTTCCACTTCTTTTTTATGATAATCTGGATAAATATCCACTATTCATTGTAAATATTTCATTATTTTGCGACGACCGATAGAGTTCTTTATGCAATTATGCAAATTGATTTCTGGTTTGATTGGGTTTTTTTTTTTTTTTAGTTTACGAGAACTCAATAATTAAATCTTTCCAAGGAAAAAAAAATACAAATTAAGTTAAGTTGTTTACTTTCAGAAGTGTGAGAGAAGTAAAAAAAACAAAACAAACGATGGTTGAATAATATTTTGCTGAAATTTGCAATTTAAAGAAGTGGCATAGATAAATTACAATAGGAAGCACTTTTAGAGAGCTTTATTTTATCGAATTTTTTTATGTGCTGATTTTTATTTTAAAATTTTGTATATTTTAGTAGAACAGGTACAATTTTAAGAGATACTGTTAAAAATTAAATTAATGAAAGTGATTCATATTGATTAAAACAGTATACTTACGAGACTATCATTAATTAATGTTGGTTAAGAGTTAAGCTGTCCATAGAAAATTTTTTTGAATGATTATTGATGCATTACCTGACACCAGCTCTCATCCATTAGGCATGATTATTTCTATCATATTTGATTAATGATGGTCTTAGCAGCATCTAAACTTCAACCATCATTAACTATTTTTCATAACTTTGCAATGTTTTGTATAATTTATTGAACTTTTCAATCCAAATTTAACATTATTATAGATGATTACATTTTTAATATGGAGATTTTTAAATATGATTCAATAAAAGTTTTGCAGTAAAAAATTAAAAATATAAATAAAAGGTCTTTCAGATATAATAACTTATTTCAGAAGTATTCAAATATTTTTCCAATTATGTGTCGATTTATGCCCATGTACCTGTAAAACTTATTGCTGCGCAACAATGTAGAGGTATGTTGTTGATCAGGTTTGATGTTGGTTCTTAGAATTATAACAATTTGCAATTAATCCTCCCCATTGGAGGATTCTATTACCTTTCCTTCCTTATCATTGGATAAGGAAAAGAAATTGATAGCCAATTGGCTAATGCTGTGGCCTTTAGTACCAAAGACTTCATGTTCAAATCTGACATGGATGTTTATTAGTGATTCGGAATCACGTTAAACTGTAGGTCTAATTAGCATATAGTGTGCAACAAAAGACAGTAAAGCGACAAACTAAACTAATCTTCTTTCTCATTAACAATAGTTGATGATACGTACAAATTTATTTTTCAACCTATGGATTTATGATACTCAAATCCGGTATAAACAAGAACATTTTCAATCCGACTTTCTTACCTAGCCTTGTCTTCTCTAGAACGTAAATACAAACGGTAGTATGAATTATGTACCTAGTTAAATTAATTTTTTTCTGGTATTTAATAATAATGATTATTATAATAAATCGTTTGTGTTCAGTTTAAGTGTTTCTTTTTTTTTAAAACTGGAAACACAATTTTTTTTACTGATGTAAATTATGTAAAAAGTTATGATGTTTTTAATATTTGATTTTATGCTCTAAATATACTCATATTTAATGACATTAATTAGGTGAATTCTCGTATTTAGTAACATAAATTCAGTAAAAGTGTCAACGATGCATGTAAATCAAGTGAAATCTCATATTTAAAGATATTCTGTAGGCAAATAAATAAAAAGTAATTATAGAAAATTTTCTCATCTGAAATTTTATTAAATATTTATATAAGTGAGTTTTTCCGATTATTTTTAATTAAAAATATGAAATAACTAATTACTATATAAATACTTGCACAATTAATTATAGATTTTTCTTTGTCAGTTACAAAAATATTGTTAAAATGTACTCTTTTCTATGAATAACCAAACCTTTGACTGTTAGAATATTGGATTCGTATAAATAGCTCACCTGCCAAAGCAATTCTGTCTTCAATCAGTTTGTTCTGATGGATGAGTAAATATCCTTTTGACATTGGGGAAATCAAGGACATCACAGATTAGTGTGAGTCGGGTAAACAACAGTGGAATTCTTCATATGATGTCTAGAATATATTTAAGTTAAGCAGAAACGTTATTCTAATGCAGAAGCAAGTTAACAGATGTTGTAAAATTTGCAGAAATAATAAATATGAAAGATAGTTTTAATGTGTAATACTTAATACAGGGCTATTCAAAATGATTGCCTGCATTAAAATTGAAAATTATAATGAGGTTAATTCTTTTGAAAAACGTTATGAATGAAAGATCTGATCACAATATATAAAATAGATTAAAATTTAAATCTTAATAATTTTCACACTTTAGTCACTAAGACATTTTCCTTGCGTCTTCTTTTTATAGGTCTATACCAAAGATTATATTTAATCCATAGCAGGCGAGGTGAAAAAGTAAGCATAAGAAGGGACGTGCGGTCTTGGAGACGACGCATCGTTTTAAAATTTTGAATTTAATTTAATTAAAGTATCATTCTGTTATTTCACTTAGGTGTTCTTTGAAAAAAAATGGGCTTTTACATTTCAATATGAAATAAGACTTTATCGAGAAACCTTTGCTAAAGCTTTAGATTTTTCGTTGAAAATTATAACCTGCAATAAATTTTTATAAAATTAACAATAAAAAGTATTTATTAAATTTTAATTGATGTAATTTATTTATTTAATATATAAAACTAATTTCAATATAACACTATATAGAAAACTTTTGACGCTATCTGAATTATCAATATCTCACAGATTTCCTTGAAGCAAACAATTCAGTCCGCGCTTCCTTTAGCATATTCATTGCATCATTTTGTTTGCATTCCGTATAAACAACGTTTTTTCAAGATAAACATAAATATGCTTTCATTTTTCTTGGATGCCACAAACGACATATTTTCTTTAATTTTAATTTTGTTTCTCCTTTACACTGCTGCACATTATCAGATTCCGCTTCATTTCTTAAAATCCGTTTTTATCATCAGGCTCAGTTCTTTGTTTGTTCTTGGATTTTTAATTCTTGTAGTAGTGATAGGAATAAATGTTTCGTTAATCCTTTCAAAAAACCACCCTAGTCATAACAGTGTTTTGGAATAGCCTTGGCGCATTGTGATTTTTTGGGGCTTATTTCTGCTAAACTTGTAAAAAGAAGAGCTGTAGTCAAAGCGTTGTTCTCCTGCTCTATGAATGAACAGAGCATTTTCTTGTATTGTTGCAACACCAACCCTGGTTCTATTGTAAAATGCTGTAGTTCTTATGAGTCAGAGAAATAATTATCGTGTAATGAAATTTCAGAGTCTTATGATAATTGTTTTCAAATAAAAGTTTAAAACAAATTCTCGCCAATAGCTAAAAAAATGATTTTGCTTATAATATTTCGGGTAAAATCGTAAAATAGAGGTCGTTGGGATTTGAGTTTGAGGTCAAAAATTATTTTCACCAATGTTCGCCAAATTACAGGTTGCAACTGTAAATGAAGTGAACTGCAAACAATGCAAGAAAACCAGGTTATCACATTTGGCAACTTATTACTCATTAGTTGGCGCCACAAAAAAAAAAATCACCAAGCCTTAACAGCCCCTAATTTGAGACCGTTTTAAATATACACTTTAAAAAATATTTTGCTCGCATAGACTTGGTGCTTTGAGATGTAGTATGATGCTTTATCTCAATTTATCCAAATGCTGTTCGATATAGATAATTGAGTTTGTATTAATCATGATATATTTATTTGATTTCAGTTCTTCCCATTTTATTGATAAGTTTTATAGATAATTGTAAAATTATTTTATTCTTGATCATAAAAATTACGAGTTTTCGGATAAGGTTTTTTAAAATTAGCATTGATACCAATGGCGAATAATTTTAAATATAAAATTGAACATCCAAAGCATTAAATAGAAGAAAAAGTGAACTAATTTAAGAATGTTAAATTTATGTGCGTTATTTCGAAGGAAAATCGAATCCTATTTTCTTTCCAGACAAAAATAAGGATTTCTTCGAGACACACCGCTACGGAAATGCAGTGCACAGTGAAAACACGCGATATAGCCACACGAAACCTTCTTTTTCCTCCAAAGAAAACTCTGGAACATAAAACAGCCCTAAAGAAAACATAGCTTGAAAATATTTTCAAAGAATATTTTGAAGGAATTTTTTTAACCGTAACACATGGAAATAGCAAAATTTAAAAAAAAAAATATTTATAAATAATGAACAGAAATAATAAACATTTTTGTGAATCTAAAAAATCTATCTATAAAAATTAATGAGCACACATTAATTGGTCTAAAGACACGATATTTCAAATTATCGTATTTGGATTACATCAAATACGAAACTGTGGTGCAAAGCTTTAGAAATAACATAAGTTTTATAGTTTCATTATGTTTGAAATAGATACACTTTTAAAAATAAAAATTCGTGGTATTATATAATTAAATTCATCAGAATAATTTAAAAATTTTAACTATAAGTTATACTTAGCAATCAAAATGAATTTCTTTTCAACACCAACATGCTATGGGACGTGAAAAAATTTCATATTTATCCTTCACAAAAATGTAATCAATTAATAAACTGAGCACAATAAATATTGTTGATAATTTGAAGATCCACAGTGTGTTCATCAGGTGTCATTGGAAAGGTATAATCAATCCTTTTTTACATCACTGTTATCATAATTGCAATTTTATTATCATTTGCAACATTGGACATATTATTTTGAATGTTGCAAATGATACCTTATTTAATTGCAAATGATATTATCTTATTTTTTTTCTGTTGTTGTTGTAAATTTATATTTTTACTTTGGCATAATTTTTATGAACATGCAAAAAATATCATTTATTTGTAACTTTTATTGAATTTTTTTCTTCATTAAATTATTTATTTTTATTTTGATTCAATTTATAATGATCCTTAAAAAACAAATATTTAAAACAATTTTACATCAAAATATACAATATCAAATAAACAAATTTACTCATTGTTTAATTTTTGTGTGTGTGTGTCCTTTTGGATTTAGAAACACAAGAAATTTCAAACAGAATAATATTTCGAGAAAATTTAATATTTTGGAAATCTGAAAATTTGAGAAGAACGCTACAGGAAAGCGAGTAAGCGAAACAGATTCGTAAAAAAAGACCACAATTCTAAAATTAAGGAAGGACAATCAAGAAGAATAGGGAACAGGGATCGCAATGGAGAACAAATGGAAAACAGTAACAAATGGAAAGTACAGTAAACGAAAACTTGATAGCTTTCCAAACTGGAACACATAGCATAGGAGCAGAGAGGAAACTAGCGAAAAAGGCGGATGGAGACAGGCGACAAAAATCCGAAGTCCTTTCAACTGGAATTTCACAGCGACAAAAAATAGAAGGTTCCGCCAGTATTAGACACGTGCTGCAAGTAAAAGATTTTGAAATCCGTTACTTTAAAAAAAATTTTTCCCTGGCGTTTACAATCTTTTTCGATTTTTTGCAGCAGTGCGGAAGCTGTTGCAAGTTATACTTTAAAACCAAGAGGATTTGACAAAAATCGAAAAGTCAGGAGTCTTTTACGGATTTTTAAGTAACTTTAAGAGTTGGGGTCCAGCAACCGAAAAGGACGGAAGAGCAAAAAATACACGTCCATGAGCTATAAAAGTTTCAAAACATTTGCATTCTGAGCGATTGAAATTATAAACCAATCACTAAAAGTAGTCTGTTTAGTATCCTTTAAGAGGCTGGGGATAAAGAACAGGAGAAAGCAGCTATTAGTGATACTTAAGCTGTAGCGATAAATCATAGAAAAAGCAAGGGCTGTTTTGAGAAAAACTAAATGCGTTACTTAAAGCAGATAAGGGTTAGTGCATCCAGCTGAATCTGTTAATTGTGGGATGGCCGACTGTGAAGACGATTGTGTTAGACGCCATGATATATCCTTTTCTACTAGATGACAGCATGATCCATGCTGACAACTTCATGGCATGATAACTAAATGTCATTTGAGTTCCTAGCAGAGTGCACAACTCCGGTATCTGGAGTAGAGTAAAGAATGTGGTGAACGGAGAAGTTGAGCTTTCAGCGGCAAACACCGTCTGTGCTATTGGTGTGTTAACTGCTTATTGTGTAATTGTTTTGTATGTGTGTGTCATAATTAACTATTTTATTGAGATTATACTGAATGTTTAATCATCTATATTGATACACACTTCCACATAAACAACTAGGAACTCAAGTCCAGTGCGGTTAGTATGCATAGTTGTTAGCTGGATGATGTTATCTCTAGTGGGAAAGGAGGTGTCGAGAACATCACGTTTAACTCCACCGCCTTCACACACACACACAAACACGCCATATATATATACACACAGATCAGTCACATTAATGTGACTACCACCTACTTTCGACATCAACCTGGAAATAACCAATCACAAAAAGCAGGTGGCACCACATTGCAGTGGGTGTATATAAAGGATGTTCTAGGGCATCGGAAAGCATTTCAATCTTTTTGTCGTAATGCAGAAAACGTAGCGATTTATCCGACGTCCAAGGGCATGATTATTGGCTTTCGGGCCAAGGGTGGAAGCACTTCGGAAACGGCTAATTTTGTGAACTGTTCGCGTGCCGCCGTGATAAGGTATACCGTGCATGGCAAAATGGCACTATCAAATCAGCGGCGTGGCACGTAGGTGTACCCCGAGACATAGAAGGGCAAGAGAGCTACGGAGATGCGTTCGGGCGAATAGTACATGCCATGAACAATTCGCTGACGTTATAGGGAGCCAAATATGATGTCCGGGGGAACGTTGGAGGCATTTGCACCTATGTGTCGTTCATCGGCGTGAGAAGAAAATTTTCCCAAGTAACCTATCTACCGTTTACAAGGTGCTTATACGTGCTGTCACAATTCCATTGAATCTCCCGATTTGAAAATATTGACTACAGCTTACGCTACCAAAACTTCCTCCACGTTACCACTGAAGCATAACCACTGTATCACATTTACTTTAAATTAATTATAAAGAAAAAATGATGTTATGGTTTAAATTTTTTAATTTATGACATTGTAGGATACATATAATATATTTTTCTATGCTTTAATATTTATCTATTATAATTTTTCTTTACTTTTGTTATATATATATCAAATAACTATTGGAAAATGTAAAGATAATTTAATTTAAAGTTTAATGTATTGATAAATGTTAATACCTATCTAAGTTTACAAGGTGCCAATACCAATATATATATTGAATTTCGACTTTATATATCCAGGATACATATGACCACATTTTACAAGTTACCAGCTGATGATATCGTCGACGTTTTTATTTAAATATAACGACGATAATATTTACAATGGCCTGTTGGTAAGACTTCTTCCACGTTACCTACGAGGTGTGACCACTGCATTGAATTCCCTTTAGTGTAAGTTATTTATTAAAATATAATTGATAGTTAATTTCTGTTAGATTTTCAAATAACTATTGGAAAATGTAAAGATAATTTAAAAGTTTAATTATTTCTTATGTTAATACCATTAGATGTACATCACCAATATATATATATGATGACAAATTTTATGACATATCCCGGCTACATATGACCACATAGCTACCTACACCCAGCTGATGCTATCGTCGACATTTTATTTAAGCTATAAATACGAGACAATTTCGAAATCTAAATTTAGAGCCAGTTTCATAACATTGCCTGTCCCACCAGTGCAATCTCGCCACCACGAAATTCATCACTCTTGACGGAATATATTAGACGGAAAGCAAAAGAAATCAAAAAATCCAGCTTACTTCAGCAGAAATCCAAACAGAATATTTTACGAGACCCTTCCTCGGCTGACACCTCCTTGCAGGAGTTGATTGGATTGGAGAGCGTGGGTTTATAAAGATGGGAAAATCTGTGGCCCATCGTTTCTGTTTTAAAAACGACGCCGAACTCGCTGGGAATATTGATGTTGAGACACGCTGGTGGAATGGAAGGGTTACTCTTGTCACACGGCTCTACAAGGTGAGGAGCGGAAAAAAAAAGTGAACAAGCAGGCGTGAGACTTTTCTTTTTTTTGTTTTGGGTGGGAGGGTGTGTCTGAAAGAAAACACCAGCAGCCTCTGTGAAAATACAAAACATACAGAATACTCTTTAACATTTTAAATATATTATGTTCTAAAAATTAATTTTTTATTATTCCGTCTATTTAAGTAATTAAGAAAGCATTCGTTAATACAGTGCCATAATATAAATATAAAGAAAAACATTTAATAAAGAGCTGACATTTAATAATAAACAAAATGTTTAATAAAGAAAAAAAAATGCTGTTTCTAAATAATGCTCATGATTTATTTAAACGTTTATTATAACTCCCATATGAAATATAATTTAATAATAAACAATCTGACAAACATTTATCATTTCGATCTTAAAAGTTTTCTATAAAGTGCCTTATTTTAATTAATTTTTGAAATTCAGATAAGAAAAGTTTTATGAACATGGAATTATGACACTGTCTGAAAATGGCGAATCAGTCATCGACAAAAAAAGGACAACAACTGTGATCTTTGACTGAAATTATAATTTTAATCAAAAAGTTTTTGAATTTTCCTTCTTATTTAAAATCAGCAATCTCTTATTTGCACAATCTCAGCAGAGTTCTACCGAGACCGAGAGAGAGTAAAAATTAGATTAGTTAAATTAATTTTGTTCCATTAAAAAAACCATTATTTAGACTATCCAATGTTTATATAAGGTAAATGAATTTAATGGACCAATCAAAATTTCAGTTAATTTAATAATTACTGAATAGTTAAGGCATAGCATATTTTAAATTATAAAAGTTTTAATACGAATGCATCTCATGTCATTTAAAAAAATAGAAGTTAAATAATTTTAAATGATGTAGAGTAACCAAGCTAAATATTTTTTTTAATCATTGAGATTATATTGGAATAAATATCTTCGGCTTCTATTATTTTTGATTTATACCTTTTTCTGAATTACGAATCTCTGCAACAAATGAAATATGAAATCATCTAGTTTAGTACAAAAATTCTTGATACTTACACTCAGCGTAAATAATTTTTATTTAACCTTTGTTAAGACGATAAATTAGGTTAAAAGAGCGTTATTAAATATAAAGGAATAATTTTGTTTATGCTTATTTGCTTTTATTTGTAAAACATTTCTGCTTAATAAGCTGTTATCGCTTTTTTTCATTTTTATGCAATGTTGGAATTTATGAAGATTTAACGAAAATTAATTGCATAATAAAGATTATAGAATATTTTCGAAAAAAAATGAAAAATATTGTAATTTTCGAAAATGAAATGATAAAATTTATGTAAGGTTACTAAAATTTAAATGTTTGCATTAAAAGTTTCATTCCTTATATCGACAATATTTTGTCTCTATTTTTAACTACAACTACAATTTGTTATATTCAACATTGCATTCCCACTTATGCACGAAAAAAGCATCTGTTTACATGAACACTGTCTAGACACATTAATACTTGAGTATTAAGTGTTTCACCCAGGATTAATATACCAATAATAGAATTTTCTCATAATATTTCACTGAAATGATTAATAGTAAACTTCTATGTTGTCGATAAATTGCTTACGATCCGGGTAAAGTTAAAAAATTAAATGAAAATGTTTTTTAATGTATGCATAATTATTAATTTATAATTTATGTATAAGTATGCATAAATATCAAATTATAATTTATGTATGCATAATTAATAATTTATAATTATTTTTAATTCATTTTTCAAAGTTTATCAAAGCAACGAAATTGATTTTTGTATCATCTCTCAATCCTAGGAAATGTATTTATCTAAACATGGGTATGGCAGTAAAGCCATTTTAATTGGACGACATTTCACTTGCAGTCAGAGATAATTCTCGTTTTTACTTTACTTAACGATCATTGATACATAGTACAATATGAACAATCTTTGGGATTTGTTTGGAAGAGGTATTCGTTCTAGGATAAAGTTTTTTAGAAAAAACGGAGTCACATTTTATGCCACAGTAGAGAAAACCCGAGTCCACACATAAATTGCTTGATTGTCGATATTAGACATTTACATAAAGTTGTTGATTTTCATCGAGTCCTTCTCTTTTTTCAGAAATATGTGTTGTTTTCCTTTTCCCACTTGGTCGACAGTAACATCTAAAACAAGTCCATGAACCCGTGTCCTAAAACTGCGAGTCATGGTAAAAGGGAGGTACAAAAAAGTAATATAAATAAAAGTCAATTCCTTCTCTCTCTCACTATATTGCAAGGAAGTCCTTTATAAATAATTTTCATTCATTTTTTTAAGTTTATCGGGCGCCATCTATTGGTAGATACATGCAACTTAAATCTACTAAAAAATTTAATTAATGAATTAATATTTGAAAGAATTGTATTAACATCAAGAAGTGTCATCCACTACTCAGTTTCATGTATTTAAACTTGAGAGTGGATGAATAAATAGTGTTTTGTTAACGATTGAAAATTTGAACAAGATATATATATAGGGAGAGAGTGAGCTAATAGAAAGGAATTGAAAAATGCATCTTCTTTCTGTCCTCGACTTTCGGCACAAAGACATGGGGCACCCACATGGAGAAGTCTGATTTTTACCATACTCGGTTATACCCTAGGATACTAGGTACCCATTTTAGTCGTTTAGGTGACCTTCATGGGCTACAGTGGGGCTATACTAACCCGTACCCATACGGGGCTATATAATAAATATGTTATCAATATTATAATCGCAATTCTAAAATTAAATCTATCAAATATCCGCTGTAAAGATACTAAACTTTACGTATAAAAACTTTTGAAAATTAATTTGGTAATATTATTGTTGTTTTAATGTTGAAGTTTTAAATTGTAAGAATCCTTATTCTACAAAAAACGGGATCTTTAAAAAATATGGGAACAAAAAATTGCGTTAGAATCCCATTATAATTCCTATTCATGGAGAAACAAGACAGTACGCCTAAAATTATGAAATCTTTCAATTAGAACTTTATGATTAATTCTCCGACAGCTTTGAAAGCGAAAATTATTTTTTATACAAATATTTTGATAGTGTCACTTCAACGCAAAATTTGAAAGACCAATTGCTGCTTAAAATTTTTATTAAAAGTAAAGTTTCAGTTTGGCAATATTGAATATACTTCAGATAAAACTATTTGACAGCAATTTTTTAAATCATCCCCAAATTACATAAAATATTGATTTTTGAAGTCGTAATCAGTGAGCAATTGAAGATTGATTGTCATAGAGCGATAATTTTGGCATTTTTAAGGAGTTACATGTGTCTCAGAGTGTCTTAGAATGTCAAAAGATCCGTAAAAAGATTTTCTTTAAATCTGCATAAACTTTAAGTGTTATCATGTTATGCATCAAATGAATATTTTTCTATTGCTTGATTAATTACTACTGGAAATAAAATAAATACGGCGTAATCAAACAATGAACTAAATTATTTATTTATATACAATAGTTCATTTCGGGAAAATTTCAAAAGCCCTCTTTAAAGCTAATATTAAATGGAAGTTAAGAAAAACCATTTGATGTTTAGCTACCATTGCTTAAAAAGATTTTTCTTAAAAAATTATAATCGTTTCGGGCCAAGCAAGATGGTCAATGGTTACTTTATTTTAGCAGCAAATTTATATTGTTTTGGAATCATTAATTGCCATTTTGCAGGCTCTGGATGCTGACTCATAACAATGCCAATAGCAATACGTAACTT
>BPLR01015247.1:0-45886 GCA_021605095.1 Caerostris extrusa
AACTTCTTTCAACAAATCCAAAGAACCGACGCAGACCATTTAAATGTTTAGACATCCCCCTCAATGCCCGTCTGGAATAAGATCCCACAAGCTACGTTTTTATTTGAGCATGTTTTGTGCCTTTAGAAGAGATACGTCTTGTCCTCTGCTCCAGAGCCGAAGATAACAGTCACGCTCAAGAGAAGAGAATGATTGAGATGTCGCATTCTCCACAAAAAATTTGCAGGACATTTTTTTTTTTTTTTTTTTTTGCTTTGTCCTCTTTATGAGCACCGTCCAGTCGCGGACATATGTCAAAATAATGTTTGGATGCGTTTTTCTATTGTTGCTCATGATGTTTTCTTTTCTTCTTCTTTTGGCTCTTGGGGTACTCCATGTTACCATTCCTGTTTACCGAGACAAGTACGTTTTTGAGAAGTTAGATATTCTTCTATCGATTTCGCATTTGGTCTTCTCTGAAGAAGACGGGGAGAGTATTTTAAGAGGTGGGGATATTTCTCGCGTTTTGTCTTCCGGAGTGCCCATTCAAAGAATGCCAGAATAAACTGTTTGTTCTTTAATTCCTAAGATACTGGAATGTTTTTTTGTTTGTGTGGTTTTTATGGTTCTCATTTTTCTTAAAGTATACTAAACATTTTTTTAAGTACTAGAAAAAGAATATAATAATTTTTTAAAAGAAGAAATATTTTATACTTTGTGAGTAATATAATTAGGTTTCTTGCATTAAAAATTTATGCAATTAATATAAAAAATACATAATAATGCTTAAATTATGAAATCTGTAATAATAAAATTATAATTGCTTTAAATAAGGATATTGTCATGTGGTGGAGATATTCTAATTTTTTGGAACACAAATTTAATGATAAATTTTTATTTCTCGTCTATTTTTAACTTAGATTAAAAATTTTATTTGTTTTTTTTATTGTTAAATATATATAATAAATTTATCCTTTTAGATGATCCGAGGTTATGAATGTTGAACATCACAATGTATGATGTTCATTATTTTTAATTGTTCGTAACGATCAATTGTGAAATTTTCTTGTATTTCCTATAACTTATATATATATATATATATATTGTGTTTACTGTAATTTATATAACTTATATATATATATATATATATATATAACTTAGATCCTTCTGAACAAGTTATAATTTATAATAGTCTTGTACTTGTTTAATGCTATTATCATATAAACTGTTTTTTAAATTGTTAAAAAAAAAATAAACTAATTGTTACAAAACAAATTATTGTTATAAAATAAACTATGTTATAAAACCAATTTTATAACTTAAACTAATTGTTATAAAACAAATTTTATAACATAAATTAATTGTTATAAAACGAAATTTATACCATAAACTAATTGTTACAAATTTTATTACATAAACTAATTTTAAAAACAAATTATTGTTATAAATATAGTTATAAAACAAATTATTTCTATATAAAAAACTAATTATTGTTATAAACAAAACGAAAGTACTTTCTAGTCTAAACAGTGATTGGTTAATCAAACAAACTTTAAATTTTGATTTTATAATTTATTTAACTATTTAATAAAATATTTAAAATATAGATTTAAAGCACATCTTTAAAAAATATTTTTATATTTTTTCTACCATAGTAAAAAAATATATTTCCGGTATATAAAGCGCATTAATTAAAATTACATCAAACCAAATCAAATAAAAAAAGAATATTGAAATTTCCGCTACTTAAATGACTTTTATTTATATTAGCTTCCTCAGATTAGATTAAGATTTCCTTTCATAAGTTTAAAAAAAAAAAATGAGAAATTTTTCAAAAAAGATTGTCAGAAGGATCACGCCATTTTTAAACTTTAAAACCTTTAAGAGAAATGAAAAATCGGGCAAAAATTCTTTCATCTACAACAAAGAGCTTTAGTTTATATTATTTATAGGTGACATGCATAATTAAAAGATATTAGAATAGTTTGAGCTAAATCTTTGAGATTAAATTTTCCGGAAAGTGCAGTAAAATTCAATTTCCGCGGCATGATGTCAAACTTCAAGACCCTAATTTAATTAATGCAATTACTATAAAAGGTATTCTTTCTTTCTCCAGAGAATAGAATATTAGATGAAAAGTTTTCCAAATTCGATTATTTGAAACTCCATTTTAATCATAAGAATTTTAAATGAACTTTCATCTGCTTTATGGGAAACGGATTATGTATTCATGCAAAACATGCATTCATGATAGAAGGGACTTTTACTGCTATAAGAATTTTTTTTTTTGTAATTAGAATTATTTAAACATAAGCTATTGAGCTTACCTTAAAATGCATTATTTAAGCACGAAATCGCTTTGTGTATTGTTCTTATATAATAATAGCGTTTTCTTGCATTAAATAATTTAATGCTTATGTTTAATATATCACAGTATATAGATATCGAATTTTATGTTCTATATAGTATATTGCAGGAAATACACTCAAGAGCCAAAACATTATGACCACCCCTACATTTTGCAATTAACTCGCCTGGATGACGTGGAAGGCACGTGATCAGGTGGAAGTGGTATTTAACTGGTATTAATGGTGGTATTAATCCATGCCATGGCAGGTTGAAGCTGTGTTGCGCGCCAAAGGTGGGCCAACTCGTTATTGACAGGTGGTCATAATGTTTTGGCTCTTGAGTGTACAAAGCTAGAGATATATTTGAAAGGGCTTAATTTCTTAAAAGGATTTTTAAAGACACTTAGCTCACTGTCATATGAAAAATTTGCTATCACATGTATATCTACTAGAGGCTACCGGAGATATGGGTCACACATGCAGTCATATTCGTGATCATATTGTATCGTTTCTAATAGTAATGATTTTAATATATGCAGTACTAAACAAATTTAATGGTTTTTTAATGAAGCACACTTAAGGTAAGACATTATACAACAAATCCTATTCAACCAAGAGACCACACGCGTTCGTAGGCTTGGTCTAGATGTCTACCAAGTGGGATGAGAAACATCAAAAACAATAACAACAAATCCATCGTTGTTTTGTAATTTTTACTGCATAAATGAATTGGTCAATTTGATAGGGTGTCATCTCCACTTTTACTAAATAGACAAGATAAACAAAAAATTTTTTTTTCAATAATAATTCCTGGAAACTTTAATAAGTAATTTTCTATTGTTAAAGAAGATTTCACATGACTTGAAAATGCCAGTATGACTATTCATGGTCCTACAGGTTAACCAGGAAAAATATTTTTTCTCTGCGGAAATGAAACGTTTTCAAAACGTTTCTGTGTATGTGAAAATTAAAATCCACTTTAATTTACAATATATATCCAAAAATATATCAAGAATTGAAACCAGTAAACATAAATTATGAATGTGTCTTGAATTAGTGTCTATTCCAACCTCCATAAGCAAAAAGAAGTGTAATGAAAGCAGAAAGAAAGATTTCAGCTTAAAACGTATTTTCTCTGCAGACCATCCCACAGTGTAATGATATTTCAGGGCATTTCTGATAAAAACAGTAAGAAGAATTCTAGCTGGAGTGTAATTTTATTTAAAATCAATGTGTCGACACCATTACTTTAGACACAGGTTTGGTTTTTCGTTCTACGGTCATGTTTTTGCACACGAGTGATAATTAGAATCAGACCTACGGTTTAAAGTGGATTTTCCTAATCAAAACAAGTATCCATGGCACCGCCGGTATTCGAGCCCGAAACTTAAGGTATAGAGCACCAGAGCTCTGGCTACTCGACCACCAGGTTCCCTTTTTTAGGCCCAGAACAGCATAACTACCTATATCAAAATATTTGCTACATTTGTGAAAAAAAAATAATCCCTGAATCTCTAGCATTTAATGAAAGTATTTCGAAAAATATATATCGCATTACAATAATTAAAAAATAAGTTAAACATCAGCTGAAATTATAAACAACTTTTCCCAAACAACAGTTAAATATACGTACGTAGGTCTGCATTTTTCATCAGATCGATTTTATTTGATACATTTAGTTGATTAAACATTAGGATATTTCTAAAAATTTTTTTAT
Organism: Caerostris extrusa; assembly: GCA_021605095.1. Taxonomy (NCBI): domain Eukaryota; kingdom Metazoa; phylum Arthropoda; class Arachnida; order Araneae; family Araneidae; genus Caerostris; species Caerostris extrusa. The sequence goes on from BPLR01015247.1 coordinate 4,045, forward strand.
TAAATTTACTTATAATGTATACGTCTTTAGTTTGAACTACATAGTTCCCCTAAGGGATAAATTATCTCGGACTGGCCACGCGGGATTAGAAACTGGCGAAACAAGTATAGCAAGTGAGGTCGAAAGCAAGAATAAAAATATTGGCCACCAATGATCGAGCGGAAATGAAACTTGATGAGCAGTAAGTTTGGATTCAATGTTTTGAATCATCTGTAAATAGTTAATTGTACATTTTTGCATTGCAAATAAATTCATCGAATAAATGTTGTTGTGTTGAATTTTTTCTTTCAAAGTCAATCAAATACACAATTATCCTATATAATTTTAAAACAACTCAGTTTCATTTAAAAAAAAAAGATAAATAATCGCAGAATTATGTAAGTCAATCACTTACGAAAAGAATAAAGTCTTAAGCGTTTAAATTATTCTGAAGAATAGTTTAACAAGATTAAATAATTTATTCTTCTTCTATTCACTAAATGCATGAAAAATAGATTTATCTAAACTGCAATAGGAAATTAATTCATACTGAAATATATTTCTTAACTTAGATACTTCCATACCAACAAAATTAATATTAATTTATTAAAAATGAGGAAATATTTTTTTCTCTCTTCTCTCTTAGAAATATTTTAATATGGTTTGATAAGATTTCTGAGCCAATTAGAAAGCTTTTTATATTTCCAATAATTAGACATTCAGTTTGATAAGTTGGTAGAATGAAGTGTTATAAAGCATTAATAACAAAATTTTGGCAAGGATTTTTTAATGCTCTGTACAATAGTGAAATATGTTGTTAATAATGGTTTTTAGTTCATTACAAATATAAATGTTATGTGTAAAGTAATAAATAAAATAGCTTTAAAAATAATTTTTTATTATATTAATTTAAGTTTATTATTTTAATTAAGGATTATTAATAATAAATAAGCTTTAAAATATTTTTTTATTCATCATAAAAATTTGAATCTTTTAATTCTAAAAATTTTATAATTTTATTATATTAATTTAAGTATTATTATTTTAATTAAGGATTATTATTTTATTATATTAATTTAAGAACTATTTTTAAATTTTTCCTATTACTTTACTTTGATTGATGTGATATTTCTGGGTATTTATCATCTTTTCCCATTTTTTACAATTTCCATCTATATTAAAAATCGCTTTTGTAAACATAATTTTTTGCATTTATTTTGATAACATATGTAACTAAATGGAATAATGTTGGAAAGTAACTTTAAAATTCATTGACTTAATTTGAAGTCAACTTTTGAAATTCTAAATTGTTCATATCATCATGGTTCTTGTCTTTGGAGCACGAGATGATTCCTGAAGTATTTATTCAGTGTTAATAACAAATTTTTTTTAATAATATTTTTTAATACAGTTTCTAATCGCTAATGCCTTTCTAATATAGTTTCTATCAACATTAAAATTTGTCTTTACTGACATGTTTAAGTTCATTATTTTCTATCTTTGTTAACAATTTGACAATCGCCTAGAATACAGGCTTGGACAAAATTTAAAAAGCAAAGAATTTTGTTAGTGAATAACTTAATTAATCTATTTCATCATTTCCAATTTTGTTTGCCCTCATCAAATGCCAAAGGCACTTATTCATTTTTGTAATTTTGTTATGGCATTTTTTTCCCTGTCATTTTAAACTTATTTTATGAAAACAAGTTTTTCTGCATTTTTATATTTATGCTGATACTTGTAGAGCAAGAAGTGTGTTTTTTTACATTTTACAAAAATTATGACTGCTTATAAAAATTAAAAAAAAAAAATTAATAATAAAAATATTTATAGATTTTCAAAATTTACATGCGAATTTTGATCAACCTCAAAAATTAATTTAAATACTTGAAGGATATGAAAATATTTGTTTGTATTACAATATTTTAAAAATGAAATCCAGTACAAAAACGTTATTAACACAGTATTGATAAAGGGTAAATATAATCTTAAACACATAAAAATTTTAAATTGCTTCCAATATTTTAGAAAACAGAAAATGAAAGGTGTTAACCATGATATTTCACATCATAACTAAAATAATTACGGTATATCAACTTTTCTCATTATCAACACATTTTTTTTTATTTGTTTCAGTTGATTTATGTTATCAGATATTAATCGCATCAATGCTTTTGAACACATTTTGTAATCATAAAAATAATTATTATAATGTTTCAATATTTAAATATTAGAGCAAAACGTAATTTTTTTTCTTTATATTTTTACCACTGACGCGGTAAAAATATGAAATACTATAATCATATATAATAGTTTCAGAAATATATATACAATATTTAAGATTATTCAATTAATATTTTCTGATTCCACATTGGTTTCCACCAATTTCCATTAAATTATTTTTAATTACAGATTTTTTTTTTCCCGATAGAGCGAAAAGTTGAAATAATTGATTATTAATATATTAAAATAAAAATTGTAAAAAATTTAAAATGCTTATGTAATGAAATATTTATTACTCACATAAATTAATATTTGGTTGTTATATTATTTAATTTTTGAAAAATCTGATATATGATATCATAATTTTTAAATTTTTGTAATAGATACACATATAATTAGACTTAAATAATTCATTACTATAATATATATTTATTCATATATAAACATTAATAAATATTATAAAAACTATTAATAAAATATTAAAAAAATATAAATATTAATAAAAATGTTATTCATATTTACAGCATTTAACTATTAATTCTTTACGATTTATATCAAGTTAAAAAATTGTCTAAAACACACGCTATGACTTAATAAAATATTTAGAAAATACTCTTTGGTTTCATTCTTACGAAAGCATAACAGATGGAAAATAAAAACAGGCTTCGTACGTATAAAAGCAGAAGTAAATAAAACAGACAGATGTACCTTATTACATTTCTCCTGATCCTCCTGGAGCGATGATGATGTTTGGATGACCTGCTGTAATTTGACCTTCTCGGGGATTTGGAGTAGAGATAGGATTGGACTTTTGCTTCTGCGATTTCGCGAATCAGAGCCAAGTCGTGGGTCTGCAAAGTACCATCTGGAGGAAGCTCTACCACAGCTGCATGAAAAGATTTATGTGTAACAATGAATTCATTACTTTTGATGATTTGAAATTCCTTATACAATTGTTTGGAAACCTTTTAAAACCTTGTAAATTAGTTTAATGTTGATATAATATATTTCTATAAGGATACGGAAATAAAGATAAATAATTTTTAGTAGGAAGCAATTTTTCTTAATGATTATAATGATTAATTTTTTTTCTTGCATCAATTAGATAAAATATTATAGGTGAATATAGAAAATTATTGTTATTTTTTAATTATAATGAAGTTGTTGTTTCCCCTTAATATATGTTTGGATATAAGAATAAATTAACAATAATAAAAGCTATTGTGTAATAAAATATTTACAATAAGACAGTAGATTATTGAGTTATGTATCAATTAGTTATTCTGTCTCCATTAAATCTGTCCCATCTGCATTCAATATGCCTATTGGAGTAATTGATGGAGATTCTTTGATATGTCACTAAACACAATGTCATTTAACATGTCACTAAACACAATGAATATCGCTGGATCGTTAGTCTTTGTCCATTATTATGTATATTTTTTATTATTTCTATTCTTAAATTGCTAATGTGAGCTAAGAAAATTGAACAATGATCAATGATAAAACATTCAACTTCAAAGAGACTAGATGATTGAGTTATGTAGCAATTAACTATTCAGTCTTTATTACATCAGTCCCATCTGTATTCAATATGTCGATTGCAGTTATTGATGGGGATTAATTGATGTGGCCAACTAATAAATGTCACCAAACACAATGAGTATCTCTGTATCGTTAGTCTTTGTACATTATTAGGCATATTTTTGTATCCTATTGTTAAATGCGTTAAGAAACTTGAAAAAAAAAGCGGTATTTTCTTAAGTATGGTACTATCATTTAACCAATATATTCCTGGATATAAGAATAAAACAGAAATGATAAAAAGTATTGTGTGATGAAACATTCAGCTTCAATAAGATAGTAGATGATTGAGTTATGCAGCAATTAGCTATTCGGTATCCATTAAATCTGCCCAGTTTGCATTCAGTAAGACGATTGCAGTAATTGATGGGGATTGTTTGATGTGGCCAACTAACAAATGTCACCAAACCCAATGCGCATCTCTGGATCGTAAGTCTTTGTACGTTATTGGGTATATTTTTGTAATATTTCTATTGTTAAATTGCTAATGCGTGTTCAGAAAATCGAGCAATGAGCAATGATAAAAACTATTGTGCGATAAAACATTCAGCTTCAATGAGACCGTAGATGATTGAGTTATGCAACAATTAGCTATTCAGTCTCCATTAAATCTGCCCCATCTGCATTCAATATGCCAACTGGTGTAATTGATGGGGATTGCGCTGATGTGGCCAACTAATAAATGTCACTAAAGCCAATGAGTATCGCTGGATCGTCAGTTTTTTCCGATTATTATGTATATTTTTGTATTATTTCTATTGTTAATTTTTTTGCGTTAAGAGACTCCCGACAAAAAGTGGTATTTTCGTATGCTTGGTGCTGTCATTTAATTAATATATTGCATGCTTCTAAAAGTAAAAAATATGTGCATTTTGATGGGTTTTTTTCTTATATCCCATGGAATATTTTAATAAGAAATGTATCATAATGTTTAGATCTAACAAATTACGTAAATTATAACCCTTTTTTACTAATTTATTAACATTTATTTCATAGATTCATGATTTCATCATGTGCTAAATATTCAGTAACATTTCATGCGTTAACAGGAACAATTTTATTCTTTGATTTTAATAACGCTTTGAAAGTTTTAATTTAATTTTATTTGGAGCATAATTATTTTTAAATCAATTATTAATTTCAAACAAAATTATTTTTAAAACCAAATAATTTTGCTTCCATATTTTTACTAAGAAAATGAAAATAATAAATTATTCCATGCTAAATCTTTTTTTTTTTTTTATTTCAGAATTTATGTAATAAAATAAAATGACAATAACCTAATATCACAATTTAGAACAATTTTTTGTTAAAAAAAAAAAAGAAAAACAATGTTCTTAATTAATAAAACATGAACATTTTAAAATACTTAAAACATAGGTTAATAATTTCCAGTGATAATTATTGAAAAGTACTTAATCTCTCTATTTTTTTTTTTTTAATTTTACCTCTTAATTAGTTGAAATTAAAAGATTCTTTCTCCACAAACTTAAAATTCTTAAAATTATCGATTTTCTTATTAAGCAGTGTTCTTGAAATTAATTTTTTTTTTTTTTTTTGCAAGATATTTTCCTTTTCTTGAAGTACGGAAATAATTATTAGACACATAATTAAACCAATTTTATTTATAAACGTGATTAATAATAAAAAAAAAAATGCTACAAACTTTCCGCATTTAATAACATGCTTCCTTTTTTTTACCATCCAACTGCTTATCTTATTTCTTCCCAAATTAATTACCGTTACTGTCTAATAAACGAAGGAAACCCAAAACCGAATAAACATTATTCATAATTGGACAAAATCTGATTAAGTCCTTTAAAAAAAAAGTACTTGGGCATTTTTCGAACCACAAACATGTTCGTTAACCCCAACTAGCTCCACCAAACGAGATGTTATAAGATGAAGACGTTTTATCAGTATTGGATTCAAAACATAACGAAGTAATTTATTCCAGAGAAATATTCGATTTCCTATACATAAATTTGATGAATTACGTTGGACATGGTTCGCTTATTTGCATGGCAATATTTTTCAACAATTTTGTGGTACAATCCTTCCATGTCTGCAGGGTTTGGGATAAATGTATTCGATATTTAATATTCTGGATAAAGAAAATTGCCAGTCTTGTATAATCGATCAAAAGTGTCGTATCCAGTTCTTTCAATAAATCCTATTCGACATAATTGTTGGTGAGGCAGGGAAAAAGCATTTATTCATTTTTCTGCTTAAAGTAGTGGAATGGAAATGAACAAGACAAACAGTTTCAGCTGTCCAGTTAATGCAATTTATATAATAAACTGATGTTTAATGAATTCAGCACATCTGGTTATGTCAGTAAAGAATGAATACCTATTTTGAATAATAAATATAAGTGTGTACATATTGTAAAAAGTATCGAACTATTATCATTGGAATTTCAAATCTTGAGATTCAAAAATTATTAATGCATCAACATGATTGTGGTTTCAAATGGTATACTTTTATATAAAAATGAAATATTGCATTTGTGGTAGACTTACAGAAATAGCTGAACATACAATAATAATTCATTTTAAAGAATGTAGATTATGTCACTGGAACACAAATTTGAAATAAAGATCACGGAAATTCTGTTTATAATACCATTTTCCAAACATTCAGATGTAAAAAATATAAATAAAACCTCGAAACTAAAAACCAATTAAATAAAAGTTTAAATAATATATTAGCCAATTGCTAGCCTATTATTTTAAACCAATTTTATTGGTGACATAATTGTAGTTTTCACATAATTTTGTTGGTGACACACTTTTTTAATCATTATTTTTATATTCTTTTTTTTCACTTAACATGAAATTGGATCATAAAAACTGTACAAAATATTTTTATCTATAATATAACACTATCTCTAGAGATTTAAATACATTAATGTTAATAAAACTTACAATAAAATGATTTAATGACGTGAATGAAACTATACTTAAGGAAATGGAAACAAATATATGTTTGCACAAATAAATAGAATTTCAGTGTAATTATGCATAAGTGAGCTGAACAACATTGCTTGTTGCACAAAGATACAACTGTTGAAAAACTTTGAATATACTGGTTGTTTCCTACTAGTGGTTTATAAGATGTAGCACGCCTAGTTTGCCTAAGAGGTGTATATCAAGAAGTTTCTGTGACGAATCTCAGGCCCTGTAAAGAGAATTCTCCTTAACTTAAAAATCCAGAATGTTTGGTGAGTAAAAGAAGTTACAACAGAAGAAGCAAAGACTTCAAGAGAACCATGAGCTGCTAAAGCTGCAGAATAGCTCAAATTGTGATAACAACATGGTATACTTATGCATAGGATTTTCAAGACGCAGAAACATCGACAACCTGGTTACAATTGACTCATAACATAATTGATGACGTGGCAATTGGCAACTAATCATTTTTCAATGAGTCTCACTTGAATTTAGATTGAAAATATGATGAATACACATTAGGTGTTGTAGAACGTAAATGAGAGTTATCTTCACAGAAATATTTTCATTCGTCATATAAAATGAATCCCAAGTGTGATAAGAGTGTCATTGGATATCATGGACAACCATGGATAGATTTGTTTGTTATTCACAATTTCATCAGCTGTATTCTAAACATTATTATATAAATAAAATATGTTTCATTCCATATGTACTATAATGAAGCTCTAATGCATTGGGAATGTGGAGCATTCATGTGGGAAGCAACATGTGAGAACTTCAACAGTTTCTGAGTTTTGACAATGTAATATATTATATTTAATGCTTTGTAAAATTAATTATTTCTTGTACTACTTTGTTAAATTTTCGTTTGTACTATTGTGAACATACATAGTTTCTACACTACGTGAGCCCATACTACATTAATGAGTAATTTTTAGTGTGTACCAAGGGCAAACCAATATTTCAGACATGTATCTGAACTTGATTAATTTTATGTATCCTCAACTTGGAGTAATTGGCATTGCGCTGTCATTATTGTTTTATTAAAAATTAGTCTCCATTTCCTATAATCCAAGAGTGAAGCTTAAAATGTTAAGTTATGTGTTGATTGAAAGGGTTTCTATAATTTCTTGGTCTCTTTAAAGCACAAATATTACCTATTTTTCTTTTTGCAGCATTAAATTATACTGGAAAAACAAATATGATTGATCTAGAAAACATTCTTTAAAACATTCAATTTAGATGCATTTTTATAAAAGAAAATAAACAGTCAAACAACATTAAAAAAAAAAAAAAAAAAAATGATGCTTGTAACTTTTATAAAAGTAATTTCTTTAGGAGTACAAAAGATTCCTTTAAAAGTACAAAAGATAAATTTTGTGTTTATGGTAAATAAGTTTCAAAGACCTGCTATCTTTCAAAGTAATTCCCAATATTTTGTTCAAGCCATTACCATCAATGAATAATAATAGGATTTCTTAAACCCATTATTTTGATGCTTTCAGTGTAATGGTATATTGTCTGAAAATCTTTTAAACAATTCTGACAAAAAGGTTTTAAAATGATTTCTTCAATTTAACCAAATAGAAGTGTCACGTCTTTTAAAGCAAGGATTATGGTGTTAGTAAAGAACTTCGTACTATTAGCATTTGAATAAATTTTACAATGCATGTCCTAGACATTTTGTAAAATGATGGAGTTATTCTACAAAAAAATTTTGTGAACAATACCAGATTTATAAGATTATTATAGTTCTATCTTGTTACTCCATTTTCAATCTTTTATTTTGTATCTAATCTTTGATTTTACTTCCAAAACTTTGTTATAAAATGTTGTCTATCAAATTGTTTTACTGATTGTCAAATGAATACAATATTATTATAAATGTTGGTAAAAACGCATCTTATATCCATTATAATAAAAGAACTGATGATAAGAATTTAGAACGCCCTAGAACCAATAACTAAAAAGATAATGACCTCCAAAAGCTAGGCTTTTGTGTAATTAAAAATAAATAAAAAAAAAAAAACATTTGTAGATTTGGGTTTTAAATAGTTATTTTATGAAATATCCTAATTTTAAAATTCAGCATGACTTACAAATAAATAATTACATTTTACCCTGTTGTGTAAGAAAAAAAATAAAGATAATTTTTGAGGAAAGAAAAATAAATGATTTGATTTTAATAAATAATGTTGCTCATCAATCATTAGCTGCATCGAATTTCCATACTGAGAATTCAGTTGTCGAATATATGACTTGGAAGAAAATATCCCATATGTAGCAATCCTGGTTCAAGCAAGTTTAACGACCTCGGAGACAACTTATAGCAGCCATCCATTTTCTAAGCTAGTCTCAAATATACTCTATGGAATTGTCTTGAGACTCTATGGATTTAAGGTCAAACAGGTTTAACTTGCGTGAAGCCTAGCATTATCAACCACTTGGATGTATTCATTACCAATATATATACCAGCGTATTATCAGACGTTTGGATCAATGATCTATTCACAATAGTTACAATTCCTTCCTGGAGCAAATGTAGGACAGTGTGACTAAGTAGGGGGAATCCATACCTAACCATGTTCCACTTTTTCTACAACTCTGTGCTTGAACAACGATATATTTGGAGCATTTGTTACCTTGCTTTCTCCAGAACAGTAAAAACTTGAATTACTCAATAAACTTGGATGCGTCTGTAAAGAATACAGCAAAGCCTTACTGTGTTGCCCAGGTGCTGATTTTTAGCCAGCATAAATGGAAACATATCTACAAATGGATACGAACAACACACAGAAGGTGTATTCTTGCATAGAGTCATCTCACCAATTTCTCATACTCTCTTAGTTAAGTTAAAATTATCTCAAAAGATCTGAGTCCTGGTAGTGTTCCCTTTCCTTCAGGCCGAGAAAGTTAAAAAGCGACTCTGAGAAAGTATTGCAATGCATAGATGTCTTGAAACTGAATTTTTATGTTGGAACTCTTCACAGAGATTTTAGATTACATTGCAAAGCAAATTAACACAATTAGAAGAATAACGCTTGTGATAACCTCATATACAATCCGATGGTCCTATTTTAATGAATCATATACAGATAAATGACTTCTGCGAGACATAGATACTAATTATTTTGTATCAACAAGAATTAATTGTAAATAACTTGCAAATTAAAAAAAAGTTAAACATTCTCAGTTTCCTAGACTTTTATATACACTCATGTCCATAAATTAAGGATAATTCAGAATCACACAGAAATTGAACTCTAAAATAAAAATTTCACCTGTAAAATTATCACACACATCTTGAAGAAGAAAATGCAAATTACAGGAAACCACCAGATGGCGCGGATAGTACATCACAATGACGAGAGTGTAAGAGAGGGGTATATAAGGAATGGTGGCAAAGAAGTAAAATTGTTCACAAGCGCTTTAAAAGCCTTTCAGTGCAATAACCGCATAGCTATGGAACAAAGGAAGCATTTGGAGGATTTTTTACGTGATAGAATTATCGGACGACTGGAATATGGACGTACCCAGCTGGAAGTATCCGAGGAACTTAGAATCGCACAAACTGTCCTCTCCAGGCTTTGGCAACGATTCCAAGATGATGGTAATGTGAGTAGATGTTACAGCACAGGTCGCCCCCGAGTTACAACGCCGAATGAGGACCGGTATTTAGCAGTTACTGCCAAAAGAAACAGACGGAACACAGCCTCAGACCTGTCTCGTCAACTCTCTTCAGCTACCGGTACGACAGTTTCAAGGCAGACCGTGTAGTACAGACGCTTATTGCACATTGGTCTATATGCTCGTAGGCCTGTCAGATGTGTTCCACTTACCGCTACTCACTGTCGACTGCGATTAACTTGAGTAGAGAGCATGCATTGTGGACACCGCAACAGTGGTCTTGTGTGATGTTTTCCGACGAGTCCAGGTTTAGTTTGCAGTCTGATTCTCGCCGGACTTTCATATGGAGAGCGCCGGGTACCCGTTACCACCAAGAGAACACCATTGAAAGACACCGTTACGGTGGTGCAGGATGGCTCGTTTGGGGAGAAAATATTCTTGGTTCCAAAACTGACCTGCATGTTCAGAGTGTAACGATGGCAGGCCACATCTATCGGGATGTCATTCTGGAACAATATGTAAACTTGTTTCGGGGCGCCATGGGTGCTGAATTTCTGTTTATGGAGGACAACGCCCGTTCTCACCGTGCAAACATTGTAGACGAATGCCTTCAATTGGAGGATATCCCCGTATGGATATGCCAGCATACTCACCGGATTTGAATCAATAGAGCATGTGTGGGATATGCTTGGCCGACGAATTGCAGCCCGTCAACCCCCTGCCACTTGTCAACCGGAATTTCGGAGGGCATTGCTTGATGAGTGGTGTAATATTCCCCAAGATCAGATTGATAATTTGATACTCAGTATGCCTAGGCGTTGTAAGGCCTGTATTGCATCGTCCGGGAGACATATGCCATATTAACCATCATACTAACCATGTTATACTGATTTTTGTAAATAGGTTCTTTTTTGAAATTTGCTCCGGGGAGTAAAAAGTAATGGTTTATATTGTGTGAACCATATGAAGGTTCTTTATTGATGGAAGATTGATTCAAACTCTTTATTCAAGTTTTTATAAAGTTCACAAATGTGTTATATCATTAGGTGTGTGTTTTTTGGGATTCTTGTTTCAACATTATAGTTCAAGAACTGGATTCGCTGCTTAAATGATTCACACAAGTGTTATTTGGTGATGAACCTGCTTGTATAACGTTTACAGTGCTAGGGTAAAAAAAAAAGAAATGCCACAAAATTGTTGGTTATGAGAGGGTCACATCAAAAGTCAACATGCTTAGGGATTCACAAAAGTAGAATCCTTCTGTAGAACTAACAGTGACAGTATAATTTACTTTTATATGTTGGAGAACATTACCCTTTCATGGATTCCTACAAATTGCAACTTTTGCCAAAATGGTACTGTAATGCACTTTCATAGATATGTTATCGAGTTTTTGAATAAGAAATCGAATCGAAAGAGGAAAGCTCATTCACTGGTCTCTCAGGTCTTCAGACATAGCACTATAGGTCTCTTTTTGTGGGACTTAAAACACATTAGATGCTACTGAACACTTGGCGAGAGAATAATTACCATTTAAACAACTATACGTCTAGTAATGGTGATCACAATGAGCTTCATTTACCATCATAGAAACTTGATGAATGAATAATATATTAAATACATATGTAAATTGTCTGGTGTTCGGAAATAGCATTGTAGGTCTTTTATTGTGGAACTTAGTTACAAAAAGTTCTTAATTTTGAAACTTTGCAGAAGGTGAATTAAAATCGCAGAAGGTGAATTAAAATCGCATTAAATGCTATTGAACACTTAGCGAAAGAAAAATTATCATTAAACAACTATGCAACTAGTATTACTCGCATTGAGCTTCATTTATTACCATAAAAATTTGATTTATAAATAATATATGAAATAAAAATGCCAATAATTTATGATGAAATAATGAAATAATAAGTAAATAAATAATATATTAAATTTACGATTAATATTTAAATCAAATATTATAATGAATATATATTTTATATATAATGCAGACATGATTAATTTTACATTTTTATTTCATATAAATTATATTGATTTATAAGGAAATAAAAATGTTAAATTAATCATGTGTGGGTTCTCTTAGTATGAGTCATGTTTTGAAATACGTTTTTGGACATCAATCCGATATTTTTACTAAATTTATTTTAAAACAACAACAAAAGAAACTATTCAATCTTGTTTTATATCTTGTTGAATTGAATTTTGTCATTGAAAACTTGTTATTCAAGATTCAATGACTAATCATGTGGTTTTTCTCAATTTTAATCATTTTTTAAAAATAATTTTTGTCCGGAGATCATACATTTCAAAACAATATACTTTTATTTAAAGAACAAGAATAAGCACACAGTCTTTAAAGAATAATTTTTTCATTGAAATATTAACAATGTTATTTTAAATGGTTTGATACATTTACATTAAAAGGTTAACTGTTAACAGCAGAAGTCTAATTGATAACATCATTTATTTGCTATATGCTTACAACTATTTTATCAAATGCAATAATTTTATTCGTGTTAATGCATATGCTAATACATCTAATCCCCACTGTACAGCTGAGCGCAGTACAACTTAAATATTCCCATCCAATGCAAATTCATCTGCTGGGTATTTCCAACACACCAGCAGCAACAAACAGAAAGCTTTCCGGCCTGCATTGAAATCTAATTTTCCCTGTTTACAATTGCAATACGCCGGGAACCTTCATCCATTTGCACCTCCTAAAAGCAGACCCTACTTTCGCCAATCTAATTTGTATATCAATCAGCCTGGCTCCATTTCAATTCTAACGAGAAATGAAGGCAGCCCATCTACACAATCTAGTACAGAGAGAATTTGTGTAGAACAACGTCCGTTGATCCCGTACTAGGCAAGAACATCCCTGTTATCCGAAGATACATCCTCCTACGATGGGATAAGCTCCCAGAAGGCTTGTCAAAGAAGCAACTCGCGATCATCAATCAGGGAGGGAAATGAACGTTTTGTTTTTCCTTTTTTCCCACCAAGTTGGGGATTTTTCTCTCCTTTCTTGATGGTTGCTCACATCCTTTTTCTGACTCCAGTTCCCAAGATGAAACGTGGAATAAATATTGCGAGGTGATTTTTGAGATGTTGTTGTTGTTCTTATGGAGATGAGAAAGTTTGCATGGATAGAATGATCAAAATTTTATCCAAAAGTCTATATTGTTCTTTTTTATTTGTTGGATTATTTCAAATAGTAAAGTGTTAGATTTATTTAAATAATGATAAATTGAATATTTTATATATGTTTATTCTGATGAATTGAATCTTAAATATATGTTTAATCTGATAAATAAATCTTTTATATGTGTTTTATCTGATAAATTTAATATTTTATACATGCTTAATCTGATAAACTGAATCTTTTATACATGTAAAATCTGATAAATTGAATCTTTTATACTGGTTTAATCTGATAAATTGAATCGTTTATACATGCTTAATCTAATAAATTGAATCTTTTATACAAGTTTAATCTGATGAATTGAATCTTTTATATGTTTAATCTGATGAATTGAATCTTTTATACATGTTTAATCTGATAAATTTAATCTTTTATACATGCATAATCTGATAAATTAAATCTTTTATACATGTTGAATTTGATAAATTGAATCTTTTTTATGCTTAATCTGATAAATTAAATCTTTTATTTTGTAATCTGATAAATTAAATCTTTTATACAAATCTAATAAATCTATATATAAGGTATCAAGTTAGTAAAATTAAGAAAAGGATTACTTTGTTGTATTAGTTACATCATTTTTAGTTGATTCGATGTTTATGAAGGATCCTCTGGATAAAATTGAATCTTTTATAAAAATATGAAGGGATTTTTAAGTGTTCTGGAAAGCATCACCATTCTTCACTGATCTAAAAATAACACAGATCCACTAAAGTGGTATTTCCTTCGTGAAATTTGAAGCAAACATAAAAACGTGTAAATATTTTATGTCATGTAAGGGAATGAATGAACTTCGAAATATATATTGTAATTACTAATTACTTATTGTTGTTATAATGTACTAAGCTATCAAATAATTTATTTATTTTAATCTGATAAATTAAATTTTTATATCAGAATTTTTTTAATGTTATTTTAAATTATTGTATTATATTTTGATGATTATTTATATAAATTTTGAATATATATCAGGGTTAATAAAATGCAATTTTATAGACTATTTATATAAATCAGTTAATAAAATAATTTAATTTAAATTATATGTTTCTAGATTGCATTTTAAATAAGAATTCTTATGTACGTTATATAAGTGTATTTAAATAAATATAATGAGGATAAGATAAATGATTTAGTTGAAATTTTTAAAATTGCATTTTGATTAAAATCTATAAAATTGAATTTTATAATATAAAGAGTAATTAATTTTGGTTCTTAAAAATATTGATGTATGACACAGAAGGAATAAAATACAATTTATTTCTCATGAAAATGATGTGATATCTCATAATCCATACCTTCCCTTTCCAACCAACATGATGTTAGTGTTAGACCAATTACAGCACAACCTATTAATTAATAAATAGTATATAGTAAAGATATGTAATATTATAGTTTATGGTAAAGATATTAAAGCCAATACTAAGCTATCTAAATGTTCATTTTTATTGAATTTAATTGTTGTTCACACAGAAATGGACAGTTATTGATATCAAATATGAAGTACATGTTTGATTAATTTTATTTCTCAGATTTGTTGAGCTGCATAGTAAATATGGACAGTGATAACGAGAAAAGAAACAAAATAAATCTTTTTTTCCTAATTGCACTGTAAGATCTCATATTCTATAAACCATCCTCACAATCTATATGAAGTTAAGGTCAGATTAAATACAAGACAACTTGTCAGTAGTTTTTAATAAAGTATGATAAGAATATTATATTACCATAATGTTAATGCTTCCATTGGGAATATTCTATTTAAAATACCATTGGTATTGAGTTCAATAGTTTTTTTTTTTTTACACAACGAAGGGCAATAACTGTAGTGAAATCGAAGTACATTATGTTTGATCATCACATATATTCATTTACAGATGTTATATGGACAACAGTTAGAGAAGAAGAAATAAAATATATCTTTCGTTTTTCAAATAATGCTATGATCTCGTTTTCTCGTTTTTTTTTTCTCAAAATATTGCAAATATCTTATGTTTTATAAACCATCTAACTGTCAAAATAATATTTAAGGTCAAACCAATTACAATATAAATCATTAGTTTTCAATAAAACATAATTAGTATATATTATTAATTAGTTATCATGGTATTGAATCTAATATATATATATATATATATATATATATATATATATAAATATATATATATATATATATATATATATATATATATATATAAGGCCTTTTGTATTGAGTTCAATGATTGTTTACATAATAATGGATAGCTATTGGTATGAAATAATGAAACATAATATATGTGACCATTTCATTTTTCAGATTTATTTATATGACTGGTTATATGTGTATAAAAGAAGAAGATGAATATAATAAGAATTTTGGCAATTTGTTTATTTTTTTTTTTATTATTTATTTATAAATATCTTCAATAGTTTATTTAG
The DNA here is from genome assembly GCA_021605095.1 of Caerostris extrusa. Lineage (NCBI taxonomy): Eukaryota > Metazoa > Arthropoda > Arachnida > Araneae > Araneidae > Caerostris > Caerostris extrusa. Next base: position 20,035 of record BPLR01015247.1, read on the forward strand.
TTAATTTAGTAATTTAATTTAAAAAGTGAAGATTATGTATGCATATTTCGTTTCATATTTTTTGAATATATATATATATATTCAAAACATTATATTTTATTGTTGATATATATATATTTAGAATGTTTTCGTTTTCTTGATTATTTTTAAATGTAAAAAAAAAAAATGTAATTTTTCATAGTAATCTTCAGTTTTATTTTAAAAAAGGAATTGTAATGCATTTATATTATGGATGATAGAAAAAATAAAAATATAAAAAAATTATAAAGAAAATAAATTTTTTAAAATTTCATTTGTTTTGAAACAAAAAAGGAGAATCGAATCTAATTAAAATATCGTATCTAATGGAATCATATTGAAATATAGGATAGTGAAATACATTTCATTAACTTGGAATACCCATGAGAAAAGTTAAATTAATATTTTGGTTCAATTAAAGGTATTTCATGTTTTTCTTTATTTATTCTAAATGATATTTTAAACGCATTTGATATTTTATTTGACATTTTTTTGGTATTATATTCTTCCCCCTCTCTCTCTTATACACACACATTTTATTTAATCACGTTTTACTGAATTAAAGACTTGTTTAATTTGCTAAAATTGTTTATATATTGTTATGATTAAAATTGATTATGAATTGATCGTAGAGACAGGATTAATCTCTATGATGAATATGATCAATTCAATGCTATTTATATAAAATGCATTAATATTTTCTTAGAAATTGTGTTTAACTTCATTTCAATCAAATTGTGTCTTACCAATAGATAGTATATAATTTTACACATACTAAAGTCTTTTTTTTTTTTTCTATTTTTAATAAATAATTTATAGCCAGAAGTGTAATAAATAAGTTCTTAAACTTCTATTTAGAAATTTTAATCCTATTATATTATAACACATAAAAAATCCTCTGATCTATGATTTTTATGTAAATTCAAGATTCATTAACTTAGTAAAACCCTAATTTCATCAAACATAAATGTTTTCAATCTGCGTTCCTATGCAATTTTCAGATTTTATGTTTTCCTTGTGGTTTATCAGCTTTATTACATCGTTTGCCTCTATATTAATGTACGATTTCATAATTTCTCATTTGCTTTTCTTTCGAATTGAAATCATTTATTTACAGACTGTATTTTATGTTATTTTGGATGGTTCAATTGATAAAAGTTGTATAATACAATGGTATTACTAATAAAAAAATTAGGTATTAAATGCTTGTTGAATGTCAAGAACTTTGACGTTATGTCGTTCGCCACTAGGTAGCAATGTGTTGTAAATGCAGAGTTAACCAGGTGGAGCATGAGTCACCTGCTGCATTACTCTCACCATTTGGTACGAACACTCACAAGATTGGCATCTACGAGTTCATATTCTCCTTGAAGGGGTGAATGGAAGGTTATTGCAGTCATCGTATTTATCATGCCCGGACTTATGCCGTTGGGCACGACAGTTACTCTTGTCAAGTTTCAAACCTCTACTGTCTTAATTTGAAACCCAACGTATTATTTACTGGGCCACTCTGGAAATTTGTTTTCATAATAACTAATACATTTCCATCAGATCAAAACTTTCAAAAATTAACAAGATACTGTAGTAAATACATAATCTGACTTTTAGTAAAGAAATCCAGATTGTTAATTGAGCAGATGGGAATTTGAGCTCTAAGACTCCTCGCAGGAAACGCCCAGTCAGGAGGACGTGCTATTTTGGACAACTTTGTCAATATTTTTGATTGTAACCAATAAATGTCCATCAGATAAAAACATAAAAAAAATAATAATAATAAGATACTGTAGTGAAAGCATGATGTGAATTTTATTACGAAATCCAGATCATTAACTGTACAGAACATGAACTATGGAAACTGAGCTCTGAAACTCCTTCCAGGATAAATCTAGTCAGGAGACAAGCTATTTAATGGGCCACTCTGGAAATAATTTTGATAATAACCAATAAATTTTTTCAGATCAAAACTTTCAAAGGAATGAGATACTGCAGAAAAAAATGTGACTTTTGTTAAAGAAATCCAGATCATTAACTGTGCAGATGGAAACTTGAGCTCTGGTACTCCTCCAAGAAAATACATTAGAACATTCCAATAATGGTGGCAATATTTTTGATAATAACCAATAAAATTTTGTCAGATCAGAACTTTCAAAAAAATATAAGGTACGGTAATCAAAAAATAATTAGACTTTTATTAAGAATCATTGACTGTGAAGATGGATATTTGAGTTTTGACACTCCTCACAGTAAAAGTCCACTCAGGTGGTCATACTAATAATAAGCCATTCTGGCAATATTTTTGATAATAACTAATAAAGTTTCATCAATTCAAAATTAAAACTTCAAAAAAAAACAATAGACATTGTAGTCAAAAAATAATGTGACTCTTATTAAAGAAATCCAAATCATTAACTGTGCAGATGGAAACTCGATCTCTGAGACTCCTCACAGGTAAAGTCCAGTCAGGAGGACGCGCTATTTAATGGGACACTCTGGCAATAATTTTGATAATAATAAATACATTTCCATTAGATTAAAAATTTCAAAATAATACCATACTGTAAAAAAAATAATAATACTTTTACTAAAGGAATTCAGTTCATTAACTATGAAGATGTAAATTTGAGCTCTGACATTCCTTGCAGAGAAAGTCCAGTCAGTACGATACGCTAATAATGGGCCACTCCGGAAATATTTTTGATAATAACTAATAAATTTCCATCTGATCACAGCTTTAAAAAAGAAACCGTAGCCAAAAAATAATACGACTTTTATTACAGAATTCCAGATAATTAACTGTGCAGATGGAAACTTAAGCTCTGAAACTCCTCACAGAAAAGGGAGCACTGACCTTTGCTCTGACTTGTTTGCTTTGACTGGTCTTTCATTCGTGAAGATATGCTATTTATTAGGCCATTCTGGCAATATTTTTGATAGTTACGAAAAATTTTCATCAAATTAAAAATTATTTCATCAGTTCATCAATTTGATCAAAAAAATTAGAAGAAGGAGACACTGCAGTCAAAAATAATGTGACTTTTATTAAAGAAATTCCAGATCATTAACTGTGCAGATGGAAACTTGAGCTCTGACACTCCTCGCAGGAAAAGTCCAGTCAGGAATGGATCGAATGTCAAACCGGTCTTTCCTCCATCGCCAGACGGAGATGCATGTCACACTCTGCCTCCGAGAACTCGAACGAATCTCCGGGAGACGTCTCTGCATCGCTGATGTAGTACACCGTGTCCTCAGTCTCGCTCTGCATCTCGCTGCGCCTGCAACACACGGAATACATTTGAATATTTTTCGGAACGGGGTCTTTTATCATATCGGTCACTGAGACTATGGGATTGTAAACACAGTTTGGGGATGCAAGAAAAAGAAGTCCCCTTTTTTTAGGGGGAAGAATGACTTTTGATTCAACTTGCACTTTCTTTTATGTTACTGGTCGGAGGAAATGGATTATGGAGATGGGTTGTGTTCATGATGTGATTCTTCAAAATTCGCATTTGGGATGCTGACGTTGATGTTGGCGTTACTTGGATTATCAAAAGCACTGATAGGAAAATTTATTTATGTGAATGTCTCTCTCATTTTTTTATCAAGAAGTTGATAAGAAAGAAATGAATCGTAAAAGACACTAAATATTACTATGCAGAAAAATGCAGAAATTTCTCATACAGGCAAATTTTAAAAATAAATTATTTTTTCAAATATTTTTTTTTATTTAGTAAGCAAGCCAATTTATTAGATATCAGCTGAAAGAGGAAACCTAAAGAATAAATGCATAATATTTTCTGGCACAAATTAGTTAAATATTTCGAAAAATCAAATAATGAATATGTTAATTAACTAACATACAGAAATTCTCACATAGACAAATTTTGAAAATATTTTTTTTTCCATTTAGTAACAATTCGAATGCAATAAAACAAACGCAAAAATATAAATTATTTTCAAATATATATTTTTTTTTATTTAACAAGTAAACCAATTTATTAGATATCAGCTGCAAGACAAAACCTAAAGAATAAATGTATAATATTTTTTTAGAACAAATTTGTTAAAAAATTCATAATCAGAAATATATTTCGGTTTAAAAATTTAAAGGAAAAAAAAAAACAAACTATACATTTTAAAAGCATTATACATTTTCCTTTAAATTTAAACAAATTTTAAACAAAAAAATGTTGAGGATTTTAGCCTACATAATTACTCATAAAAATAGAACAATAAAATATGTGTTTGTGACTACATTTTTTTTTTTTTTTTTTTTAAGAATTATTATAATTAATTGTGCAAAATAAATTTTTCATAAAATGTAACATTGATTATATAAATTTACGTAAAAATTAATACAAATAGATAGATATAAATATGCTACTAAAAATAGAAAACAATAAATAACGTGTTTATGACTACATTTCTTTTGTGATTGTTTTTTTAATAACAATGATTTAAAATAATTTTGTAAAGTAAATTTTTACATAAAATTTAACATTTATTATCTAACTTTATGTAAATATTAATACAAATAGATGCACATAAATATGCTACTAAAAATAAAAAACTATGAATAATGTGTTTGTAACTACATTTCTTCGTGATTGTTTTTTTTTTAACAATGATTACAAATAATTATGTGAAGGAAATTTTCATAAAACGTAACATTTATTATATAAATTTATGTAAATATTAATACAAATATATATACACAAATATGCTACTAAAAATAAAAAAAAAAAAACAAAATAACGTGTTTGTGACCACATTTCTTTTATGACTGTTTTTTTAACAATAATTAAAAATAATTATGTAAAGGAAATTTTTCATAAAATGTAACATTGATTATATAAATTGTCAATATTAATACATAATATATACATATCCTACTAAAAAATAGAAAAAAAAATATTATAAAATTTAACTAAATATTATAAATTAACTGCTATGAAATACGTCCACCATAAATATGAAATACATATAGAAATAAAAGAAAGTAAACATTGGAAACGAATACCAAAGGCGCTTTATTAGACATATAATGAAAAATAAGGATAAAATGATTTATTAAAGTAGCTAATATAACCTTTAAGTGCAACAATACTAATACAATGTAAGTGACGCAAATACATTCATTAATTTTCTCCCTTTTTACATTTTCTGAATGAAAAGATTATATCAAATGATAAATTTATCAAATAATATTTAAAAAGGCTTATGAATTTAATATAACAGAATTATATGAGTATGAGAAATCAAATGTAACACCAGTCAGTAAACAACTATTTTATCTCATTTTTATAAATCATGAATTATTTAACAGTTCTGTGCTGTCCATTTTTATACGAGGATTGCTTTCGATTAAATTCATAAAATACTTTTAGCACCAGAAACTACGTTAGCGAATTAAATTGTAATCTTACTTTTGCTTCAGATGTCTTTTGAGTGAAACATACGATTATGTAAATAAACACTTTGCTTAAGAGAGCTTGTTTATGGAGAGTGTGAAGTAAATATTTAATTAAAAGGCTACAATAAAAACGAGCAGCTCTAAAACGGGGCAGTTATTTTAATTACAATGTTCTCTAAGAAAAAACACAGAGAACGCCTCTAAGATTAATTAAATTTCTCAGCAGTCTTATTTATGAAATTTTTATGTTACTTTATACATCAAAGCAATGCAAGCTCTTCCTTTGTAACTTGAAGCTTTTATGTAGTGAAAAATTGATTTAATTGTAAATCTTCTAGCTGAAATATTTCACACTGCAGTAGTATTAAAATTTCGCTTGTTTATTCAGAGAATAATTTTAATAAATCCTTTGATTATTTACTGATTTGATAGGAATTTATACTTTTAAATAAAACAAAGTAAATAATGGAAACGAATACCAAGGCGTTTTATTATACATATATTGAAAAATAAGGATAAAAGTATTTCTTTAATAGCTAATATAACCTTAAGTGCAACAATACTAATAGAATGTGATGCCAATATTATTGATTATTTTACATTTCCTGTTTGAAAGAAAGAAAGTGATTTTTAACTATAAAACTCAAAAATAGAAAACAACCTTATGAAATTTTACTGCCATGAAATGAAACCACCATATATAAAGCACATGAAGGAGCAAAAAGAAAGTACATAATGGAAACAAATACCAAAGGTGTGTTTTAGAATTATTTTGAAAAATGAGGATAAAATGATTTCTTGAATAGCTAACATAAACTTAAATGCAGCAATATTAATACAATGTAGTGATGCAAATATCGTTGTTTATTTTACATTTCCTAATTGAGAGAAGGAAGGTTTATTAACTATAAAACTGTTCCAGTTGCATTGTTAAAAAAGTGATAAAAGTATAAAATAATAACAATTGTTTATATCAAATAATGAATTTCTGATAAAATATTATTAAAAAATGCTTATGAATTTAATTGGACAAAATCAGATAAATATGAGAAAGCAGATATAAAAAGCCAGTAAACAACTCACAACACGATTAATACAAATAAATATACATAAATATGCTACAAAAAAAAGAAAACAACTTTTTATGAAACTTAACTGCCATGGAATGGACCCACCATAAATATGAAGCACGTATAGAAATAAATGAAAGTAAATATTGGTAAAAAGAATACCAAAGGCGTTGTATTAGACATGTATTGTAAAATAAGGATAAAATGATTTCTTTAAAACCTAATATAATTTAAGTGCAACAATACTAATACAATGCAGTGACACAAATATCATTGATTTTCTCCTTTTTTTACGTTTTCTGAATGAAAAGATTATACATCAAATAATAAATTTATCAAATAATATTTAAAAAAGGCTTATGAATTTAATAGAACAGAATTATATGAGTATGAGAAATCAAATGTAGCACCAGTCAGTAAACAAATATTTTATCTTATTAATATAAACCATGAATTATTTAACAGTTCTATGCTATCCATTTTTATAAGAGGATTGCTTTCAATAAAATTAATAAAATACTTTAGCACCAGAAACTACGTTAGCGAATTAAATTGTAATTTTACTTTTGCTTCAGATGTCTTTTGAGTGAAACATACGATTATGTAAATAAACACTTTTGCTTAAAAGAGCTTGTTTATGGAGAGTGTGAAGTAAATATTTAATTAAAAGGCTACAATAAAAAAGGAGCAGCTCTAAAATGGGCAGTTATTTTAATTACAATGTTCTCTAATAAAAAACACAGAGCACGCCTCTAAGATTAATTAAATTTTAAGCAGTCTTATTTATGAAACTTTTATGTTACTCTCAATATCAAAGCGATGCAAGCTCTTCCTTTGTATCTTGGAGCTTTATGTAGTGAAAAATTGTTTTAATTGTACAAATCTTTAGTTGAAATAATTCCCACTGCAGTGGTACTGAAATTTCACTTGTTTGTTAGGAGAATTATTTAAAAATATTCTTTGATTATTTACTGATTTGACAGGAATTTATGCTTTTAAATTAATATTTTAATAAAATTAAGAATGTTTCATTTTTAACAGTTATAAATCAGCACAATAATTTCATCAAAACTATCGAATGCATCATTGCATTTGTGATGAAATTTATTATTTAATTTACTTCTAATCTTAAATAATAATTTTATTCTTTAGATAAAAAAATATATTTTAAGAGTCCTTTTCAACAATTAAGATCAATATTATCAGATAAATCAATGCATTTGTAATAAAATTTATTATTTAAATTACTTCTAATCAAAAATTATAATATTCTGCTTTAGATTGAAATAATCTATTTAAAAAGTCCTTTTCAACAATGAAGATCAATATTATATGATGTATAAGATGCATTTGTGATAAAATTTATTAGTTAATTTACTTCTAATTTCAAATTATCAGTTGCATCATTGAATTTGTGATAAAATTTATTAATTAATTTACTTCTAATCTTAAATTATAATTCCCTGCTTTAGATGAAATAATCTATTTTAAGAGTCCTTTCAACAATGAAGATCAATATTATCCGATGCATCATTACATTTGTAATGAAATTTTTTAATTTAATTTATTTCTAATCGTAAATTACAATTTTTTCGTTTTTATTGAAATAATCTACTTTAAGAGTCTTTCTATACATTGGATATTTTGTTGATAAATAGAATAAAACAAATATAAAATAAAAATATGATATATTTTTGGCAAATAATTTTATTATTATCCAAATATTTTCAATTAGACTTTTGCTAGAAAGGATTAAAAAAAGAGAAAATAAAATTTAAATATACAACCTTACTTGTAAAAGTTTCAATACATTAATTCGTCTCAGAAAGATTTTTAAAATTAATTATAAGCATTTATTTTTTTTTGGTAATACAAGAATTGAAATTGTAAAAAAAAAATATTTATTATATTTTATGAATTATTCATATGCAGTCGCTTAATAATTGTTCTTTTAATGATATTAATTAAATGAATTTAGAGAAAATTGAATTCTGTTGAAGTGTGGATTATTTTTTAACATGTACATATATAATAAAAAAAATTACAAAAAGGCAAATTAGTACATTTAAATCTCATTTTTCCTTAAAAATAATTAAACTTCTTTTCTTCTTTGTTTTATATAAATATAAAAGGATTAATACGCTATACAATAAACGCTATCTTTAAACAACAAATATAAAATAATATTAATTAAGATTAATGAAGTTTGATTTGAAATAAACATTGTTTTTGTTCTAATTAATAAACATTGTATTTATTTCTACTTAATAATCATCGCATTTACTTCTAATTAACAAAAATTATGCTTTGCTATTTTTTAGTAAACAGAACATTAAATATGTTTCAATTATAATATAAAACGTTTTTCTTCCTCATGAATATTTCACATTTTTGTGTGAAATATTGTTTAATATTTACTATACACGTTTTACTATTTATTTATACGAAATGCATATGCGTTGTGCATATATATTTCTTTTTTATGAATATTAAATATATGGCCCATACACAAAAAAAAAAATAAATAATTAAAAACTCACAAAGGAACTAACAATGGCTAGCAATCGATCATTGAATGTTCAAATTAGTACTGGATGAAATTTTTCTGGCAGCAATTTATACTTGGGTTAGTTGATGTAAGGAATGATAATGATTACTAATGTCACACTATAATACATTCTTCTATGTGATCGTCATGTAATCGTCAATTATTGCTCAACTGGGCCTGAATGGCAGAGTGTCTAGTGCTCTGGCTCTCGGTGCCACAGGTTTCAGACTCGAGTCCCTGCGGTGGCAGGGATAATTGTCGTGGTTCGGAATCCACTTTAAACCGTAGGTCTAACATAACTGTTGAACGTCACGGAGCCTAATAACAAACTTCTAACTGTTCTAGACTGTTTCTAACAGGCCATATTTCATTCTGCTTACATATAAAAATTACATTTGAGGAAATCAATCTTTCGTTTTTTAGGGATATGAAAGTAATCCACTTCTGTATTCTACAACCTGCTCACTGACATTATTAAGGTAAATGAAGAAAACAGCTGAAATAAATAATATTATTTGAAATATTAACGTAAAATGATGAGAATCTGATTCAAATTTCAAAATATAAATTGTATACATGAAAATCAAAATTTAATTATCCCAGGTTAGGAATTAAATTATCCTTTTGATTAATGTATTATGTTGTTGTTTTTTTTTAAATTTTTAATATTATATACACTGTGTGTGTGTATATTTGTATATTTAAGGTAAACTAATTTTGTAAAATTCATTTGTACGTGTGTATATTTAAGATAAATTTATTATTTTTTTTTCATAGTTGTTATTATAAATAATATACACGGCAATATTAAATTTGCACTTTTCCTATTTTTTTATTTGATAACTAATTATTTTGTCACATACTTTTACTTTTCAAATATTTTCTTTTCTCTGAAATAACTTTTCAGCTCTAAAGTTTCCGAGCCTTTTATACTTTCTTTATTTATAAAATTATGCCACATCTGGGTTCACCGACTAATTATCACACTTAATTTGCTAGATGCTATTTTTCTTTTTTAATTATTCAGTCTATACATTTTAACTGCAATAATTAGTGCACTATCTTGCTTTCTGATTTATACATTTTCACATGTATGTACATTATACTGTAACGCATTTGAAATATTTTACATACTATGTTATTTGTAAATGTTATATTTCTATGGTTTATCCAGAATTCCAGAATTACGTCTCATATGAAATTTTATTTTTTTATTTTTTTCGGATTTTTAATATTTATTTGGGTTTTTTCTTATATTTATTTTTATTATTTTTTTATTTTTATTTTTTTGTGGTTTTTTTGGAAAAATAATATCTTCATTATTCAGTCACTGAAACATCAAATGAATATCATGATTTTTATTTTTTATTTTCTTACTCTTCTGGTAGAACTTAACCTAATTTCATTTACCTCTGGGACCTCCTTCAGACTTGCTGTTAAGGAAGTTATGTTTTTTTTTTTTTTTTCTGCAATTGAAAGGTTCATTATTTCGTTATTATTTGTACGATGTAGACTATTTTGGTATTAATCGATAGCATGTATTCCCCGTTTTGATTTATGATATTACAGATGTTTTTAAACATTACAATTTTATAAATAGAGGTATAGGTTGGATCAAGAAAAATTTCCTTTCGGGCATTCTTTGAATTCTAGGCCATTCTTTGGTCATTTCAGGCATTCTTTGGTCATAAAGCATCGGAAACTCATAAAAATTTGTGTTTTGTTTTTTGAAGCATCTAACGTTAAAGTGCGCACAGTTCAAAGGATTGAATTATCATGCCATTATAGATAATTCCACCTGTCAGATCAGGTGACATGACATATTTTAATATTGTGGTCTAGCAAGTTATACACATCCTCAAAAAACGAGGGGTGTGTAGATGTTTCTTGTCAAGGAAGATTATCACCAGTATGGAGACAGCCCAGATATACTTGAGGGGTGAATGGAGGGGGATTAACATTTTTAAGTTAAAATGCGTTTCAGGAGGACGTGATATATAAAAAAAATGTTAACAACATGTCGTTAAGTGTTAAATTTGTACACAAGTTAACCAAGGGGAAACTTTCTGTCATAATAGAATACTCCCCATGCCATATCAATATGTGAGAAACTGTAAAAAACAAACATTTCCTTGAAGTGTTATGCTGAACTGTTCCGTACACAAATGTAATAGCCAATTTCATAGGATTTAATACCGAATACTATATGATACCAGTCAGTTAGTAAAACTGATGATTAGGCTTAGATTCCCTTAAAACAGTTTGGTCATTGTTGGGGATATAAAACAGTGAGACTTAATTCTACCTCCGTGAACCTCCCCGGTATGGTAGAATGTACCATCGATGTTATGGAAGAAGATGTGGCATGCTAGATAATGATGCCATTGGTGCAATTTTAGCCTGCTGCACAATTATCCGATCTTTCCTCGCATTCGTGCACATTAGTCTTTCAAATGTTTAATTCCATGGAGGAGTCTCACTGTAATCATTGTTATCGGAACTTTAGCACGGCAATGCCCGAGCGGTGCAGATGAATCCGCATCATCAATCAACTTCAGGAATCTGCAATAATAATTTAAAAAGTCTTCCAATTAACTATAAATTCTTCAAAAGATATCAACGGCGTAATTGGATGTATCGACAGGAAACTAGAAGCACCATCATTAGAAAACATACATAATCCACAATTGTAACGATACTAATTGAGCAGTAGAAACGCGCGGTATGTCAAAGTTAACGCCCCCTTGTCGTTAAAGTTTAATTATTTGCATACTTGAATAGATTAATACCTTGGTATAAAGGAATTTAAATTCGAAATTTCGAGATAATCGTAATATACTTTAGATTGCTGCTCAGATTTTTGCAAATTGGATGTGTCGTATGTGCAAAAATAAACACATTCAAAGAGTATAATAATGGAAAAACAAAAATTTATTAACAGTTTGTGCAAATTTCTCAGATTATTCGTAATCTATGTTTCAAACAAATAAACAAATTGTAAAAACTGCACCAAAATATTTTAGAAGCGGAAAATGTAGAATTGCTATAAATTAAAAAGCAAAAGTATTACTAATTCCTATACTAAATAATAGATGGACTTTCTAACTGCAGTATTCTAAAAATATTATCAAATATAAAATGGGATTTACTATAATGATAGTAGTTTTAAAGATAGAATTATTAATCAAAGGAAAAAAATAAACTGAGCCTTTTTTACAACAATTATTAATAATATGATATAATTTTAAATATTTTATAATAATAGAAATTTTACCATCAATTATTGCTCTTAATAAAAATATGTCAATGAAAATCATATAATGAATTTTAAATCAATGTTTTAATTATAGAAAAAAACTTGAAAATGTCTCTCTGGATTTCTTAAAAAAAAAAATTAAGAAAAATTTTTATAAGAAATGTTCTTCATTTTTCCAATTATCGTAATAATAAATAGGATCCATTAAGTAATTGGAGTAATTTGATCTATCTCATTTAGTTTTAATGGTATACTTAGGGTTATACAACAATTTTTAAAATTTCAATAAACATAATTACTTTCTTTAAAATAATAAGGATTATTATTTTAATTATTTTATAGTTTACAGTTTTCAAAATCGAAAAAGATTTCAATATAAACAAATTGTATTCAAATTAAGTTATTATTTTAATGTTTAATTTTACATCTTTAACATTTTAATTAAAATAAATATTAAAAAACCAATATAATGTGAAAAATATTATTAAACACATGATGATGCATTTTGATATTTTTATACATATGTATAGAATTGCATTTTTCCCACGTGAAGGGATATAGCATTTCTGTTCCGAGGGGAAAGGAATATATAATCTTTAACAAGTGTAATAACAACCTATCTCTCAAATCTGACAGCTCAAATCAAATCTTTGTCAATCAAATCAATCTCAAATCATAATATTTGTGTAATAACAGCCTATCACTCAAATCTGACAGCAAATAATCAGTGTCGTGTATATTTATACTACATGCAATTAGTGTTTTGTTCTAATGAGAACAACCTGTTACTGAAATGTGATAACAGATCGTCAAATTAGTCAAATTAGCGATTGTTTGATCGACCTTGACAGGTCTGCATCGTAATTGATCTGACTGTATGGAGACTGATTTAACTGCATCGAGTTGTTGCATCGTAATTGATAGGACAGGTGAGGAAAGTCCACTCCAATAAGAAGTGAGGGAAGTAACACCCCCTCCCTCGCTTAACGGATTTTCTTAAAGGAATGCTTTTGGAAAAAAGAGAAGAGTGTTTTGCGGCGAGTCGACAAGAATCGTTGTTTTGAAATGAACACATCGGAAATTTCGCTTGTCAAAAAAGTTATGATTTCTTTGTGATTTCGTGTATCACGTATAAAAAAAAAAATAAAAAAAAATCTTGAAAGATACATTTACTCGAGAACCCTGAAAATATCAGATCTTGGGATCAAATTTCGAACTTCTTTTGAAACAATATTCAAAAGACATTTGTAATTCTCAAAAACTGCATTAAATCTACTCATATTTCATGTCCATTTAAAGCCTTCTGAAAGTCATATATCTCCACAAACTCGAAAGTGGCCACGCTTTTAAGAACTGGAGAACATTGGTCTTTTCACCATATTTTAATAATTAACATAAAAACTAAAAAATTATATAAAATAACAATCAAATTTAAAATTCTAATATGAAGTTAATGCATAACCTTAAATCAATAATTTTTCAATTTCGTGTGTAATTGAATTCAAATTATTACGAAGATAAAAATATTAACAAAAATAATTGCATTTCCAAAATTTAAATAATTAACATAAAAACTAAATTATTACAAATATAAAATAATGAATATTTTCTAAATTTAAAATTCCAATGTAAAGTTAATTCATAACCATAAATTCATAAAATTTAATAATTTAATGTATTTCCAATTTCATGTAGTTGAATTTTTCATGTTATATACGAAGAAATTTCTAATATTGAAAAATAATTGCATTTTGAAATTTATAAATTAAAATAAAAAATTAAAAAATTAAAATATTATGGAATTATGTAAAATATAAAAAGAATTATTTGAAATACTTTTTTTTAGTTAAGGCATCTGTTATTTACAAAAAAAAAAAAAAAAAAAAAAAAAAACTTGAAAAATACATTTTTTTGAGGAAATATAAAACATATTTTTATTCAACTTCTTCTGAAACAATATTCAAAAGACATTCATGTAATTCTCAGAAAACTGCTCGTAAATCTACTCATATTTCATAGTCCATGTAAAGCCTTTATAGAGTCATATATCTCCACAAACTCATACGCTTTAAGAACTGAAGAACATTGGATCCACTTTTCACCATATGTCAAAACATTGACGTAGAACGCTTGCAAAAGGAGTCTGAAGAACGCAACTTTCAATAAAACATTCGGAGAAAATGTTTTTAGACAAATCTGTTTCAAACCGAGTCATAAAAATGCCCTTTTAAAGGAAAAAACATAAGCGAGCACATCTACACATTTGTCTCAAAAACTTCCATGCTTTTCTGAAATGAAAAAGAGAGATATAAAAGAAAAGAAAATGTATAGCGGGTTATAAAGCCGTTACAGGGTAGAAAAAAACCTATTACAAGGCTTCTTCTACTCAGGAACATAACATTTTTTTAACTTTCTTCTGATTCACTGTAGAAGAAAAAAATAATAAAAAAAGATGAAAATTGGAATGGCGAATAGGTCAAAATGAACATGAAATCGTGGTGGAAATTTTTTTTTTTTTTTTTTTCAGGCATCCAAGATTATTGAAGCAGTTTTTGCAGAGATAGAATAAGAAAAAACTAAAAATAAAATAAAATAAAATGGGGATTGCAGAAGTGGAGAAAAAATCCCAGCTTTGGTATCAAAAGGAAGACAAATGTGATCGAAACCGTTGATAGAACTCAGAGTATAAACTTTTTGTGGCCCAAATTGAATTCAGGAAGATAGTTGGAGAGCAAAAATAAAGGAAAAACATATCGCTTACTTTTGGATCAAAATTGTATAAGTTTTTCTATATTTAGAGCTTAACTAAATAATTTAGGGCTACTTTTAAAACTATTTATTTATAAATTTTATCAAAAAGTGAAAAATAAAAAAGGGAATAGATATACTTATCTACCCCTACACAACATAAATTGTTCTTATAGCCCTAAATAACGGGGCAATTTCAAATGATTCATGTTTTTAGTGCAATGTAACCATTCTAGTATTATCATACTTACCTAACATATTTTAACCATATCTAGCAAACATTCATAAATCACAGTTTATAAGCAGAAAAACTAAATTCTTGTTATATAAAACATTTATTAGACTTATTTTTGGTCTATGGCGCTGAAACTTGTATTTTTGCAAGATCTGACGAGGACCATTTGGGTATATTTCAGAGCAAGATTTTATTGGCTATTCTTGGAAAGTGATTGTTGAAGAAGGTACAACGCAAAAATTATATATGCTATAAAGACACAAATATTATAAAATATATTAAGATCAGTAGACTAAACTAGCCTCCTAATATATTTAGAATTAATGATTTAAACCCTGTAAAAATTTGTTTTTGTCAAAGCCACAGGTATAAAAAAAAAAAGATTATGACCCAAGTTCCATGTTGGATAGACGCAGTTGAACAAGATTTTGCTCTACTAAAGGTTCAGAATAGGAGGACCCTTGTCACCCAGAGGAATGCATGGAAATCTCTTCAAAGGAAAGCCTTGGCCAACTCTGGGCAATCGATGATGATTGACTACTATGATGATGATGATGATAATAAGCAACACTCATAGCATTGCATAGTAACCTTCCATTGTTTATTTCATTTGTGAACATTTATTGTAATTCAGTGTTTATTTTCTTGGTAAACAATTACCGTAATTAAAAGTTTATTTTTTTATGAGCAATTTTTGTAATTGAGTGTTTATTTTCTTGGTAAACAATTACTGTAATTAAAGTTTATTTTTTATGAACAATTTTTGTAATTGAGTGTATATTTACTTGGTGACAACTCTTTATAAGTGAGCGTTTATTTATTTGGTGAAAAATTATTGCAATTGTGTTTTTTTTCAGTGTGTAAGGAAGAACATTCATGAATTGTTCTTATAAACCTAAATAACGCTGCAGTTTCAAACGATTCATGTTTTCAGAACATTCATGTTTTACCAGATGTTGTGAACATTCATTGTAATCCTGTGTTTATTTTCTTGGTAAACAGTGATTGTAATTAAAAGCTTATTTTTTGTGAAAAAATTTTGAAATTAAATGCGCATTTACTAGGTGAACAATCATTGTAATCGAGTGTTTTTTTAATGAAGAATCATTGCAATTGATTTTTTTTATTTTTTATTGAACAATTATTATTGGTTAAATGTCGTTGATACATAATATATTAGCCAATAAAATATAAAGAAATGATGTATCAAATTTATTGAAATCAAGTTTTCTGATGCCTATTTAATAAAAACAGATTAATTATTTATATATTGGTATGATGTTTATTTGCTCATATTCCAGTTCATTTTTTTTTATTGACTGGATGAATCATTATGTTAGTATTTTTCATATTTTGAATTTAATGTATTTATTTATTCGTTGTTGTTTTTATACAATTAAACATTAATGTTTTGCAAATATGATAGCTGTAGTTTCGTAAAATAAAAATTTAATTTTCGTAAATGATTGATTGCAGTAAGATTATATAATAATAACACGAGTACATTGAATATTTATTATTGCAGAATTTTCCTGATTTTTATTGTGTAAATCGTCATTAGTTTGTTTTATTTCAAAAATTTTTTAAAACGAATTAAAAGTGTGTTATTTAATGATGAGCAACACCTTTGACATATTGAGTAATATGAAATAAATTTGACAATTATAAATGTAATTTATTAAATTTAAAGTAAATATGAATATTAAATTGTGGTAAAAATTGTTTTTTCAGAAACCTTGATTAAGTAATGAAGCAGTTTTTCAGAGGTAAAATAGAATAAAATATAAATGATATTCATGAAAGAGGTGGAAAATAACTCAGTTTTTGTATCCAAAAGGAAGACTAATATGGTTTATTTACTTATTTAACAACTTTTATTAATGATTGCTTATTTCCTTATTGAATAATTATTATAATTGAGTGTTCATTTTCTTTGTAAACACTTATTGTAATTGAGTGTTTACTTTCTGGGTAAACAATTATCGCAATTAAATGTTTATTTTTTTTTTTTAACAATTTTTGCATTGAATGTTTATTAAAAAGGTGAACAGTTATTGCAATTGAGTGTTTTTTTAACAAAGAATTATTGTAATTGGGTTCTTATTTTTTTATTTAACAACTCTTATTGGTTAAATATGAATATTTGATACATAATACATTACAAAATATATTTCAATATGCATTTAAAAAATTATGGCTAATCTTTCGTCAGTATTAATCATGAATGAATTCAATAAATGTTTCGTCATTAAAATTATTTGATTTTTTTTTAATAATTCAATAATTAATTTTATAATTAATAAATACTAATATAATAAATAATTAATAATAATTTTAATTTTAATTTCAAAATAATTAATAATTGTTAAAAATATTTTCTTAAATATTCAGGAGTTTTACAAAAATTTATTTTAAACATAATATCATAGATTCGCTTAAAATGATTAACAGAAAAGCATTACTCCTATATTTACCTTTCTATATTATTTATAGAATATCAAATTAAAATAAAATAACTGTTTACCTACAATTTGAAATAGAAATCTCCATCATAATTTATTTAATCAACAATTCTTTGAACAATATATGAGAATGATTTTCTTATATACATTCAAAGCAAACCAACAAAACAAAACATTACCAATTAAAATAAAAAAAATAATTAATTATTTTCTGAAGTTTAAAATTTCAGAAAAAGTAATTGAGGATAAGAAAAATTAATATAGAAATAAATACAGGCATAAAATTTAACGTTATCAATATGAAAAAAAAAAAAAAAATTACGAAAATTCAAAAATAAAATTTAAAATGTAAACAGTAAACCCCATTTTAATAAAAATTGATAGGGGAC
Source organism: Caerostris extrusa (assembly GCA_021605095.1). Taxonomy (NCBI): domain Eukaryota; kingdom Metazoa; phylum Arthropoda; class Arachnida; order Araneae; family Araneidae; genus Caerostris; species Caerostris extrusa. The sequence goes on from BPLR01015247.1 coordinate 38,171, forward strand.
AGACAAATGAAATAATTAATTTCAGAATGGAAACTATAAGTAGTTGTTCATCAAGTAAATAAACATTCAACTACAAAATTACTTACAAAAATTTAAACTTTTAATTAGAATAATTGTTTACCAAAAAAAAAGCACTTAATTACAATAAATGTAGTTAATATCCATTGTATATGCTCTTCAAAAGTACTATGAATTAAAATGAATTAGACATAGAACTTATTACTCTCTAACAAAACATTTTTAAATTTTAATTTGTGATAAAACAGAGAAAGCCCTCTGAATCGTATTCCGGTGTCACCCATAACTAGGTGGGGATATTGACTACTATAATACTGAGGAATCAGAAAAATACAGTACAAATATATAAATAAAATATTTATTAATGTATATGCACTAAGTTATTCTTTTTTATTGAGCCTTAATACATATATATATAAATATATAATGCATATACTTAATACATACTATGACTTTCCACCACGCTATAATATTCTTTATGGGAGATTTTCTGCCATGTACTTTCTTTAATCTATTTTCAAAATAATATTGCAGTATATGATATCAAAGAAATTCAAAGTTTTACCTTATTGAACATAAATCCTCGAATACTACTACCTAACAAATAATGTTGTACCAAATTATATTCAACAATGGGTATTACTCCTTACGTCTTATAACTAAAGAAAAACAAATATAGAATTTCAAAAATTTTATCCAGAAACTCATAAACGAGTAGTAACATATTATATGAATACATATGAATCTGATTCTTGAAAAATATTTTGCGATTTGCGATTTGATGTGTTAAATTCACTGAAAAATAAATAACTTTTCATAAGCTCATGTACAAAAATATACGCCAAAAATACTTCTGATAAAAAAAAAAAAAGAAACACCATCAGAGAGGCATTTATCTTCTGAAGTGAAAGAGAACCAGTCTTTTTCCCATGTGTATGAAGAATCGGTGTGAATACGATTCCTTTCTTTCTCAAACACAAAACCTGTCAGCGAATAATAAATGCGCTAAAAATGCAGAGAGATACTCTCTATTTCTCCACAGTGGTGTTTGGGCTACGGAATCGAAGATTTACATTTCCATAACATTCATATTTTGCAAAAACGTTTTATATGCAGAAATGTAATACATTACAGGGTGAAAGAACTTCATGAATTGCAAAAGCGCTAATATAAGCGATATCAGCGTGTCGATGTTGTTCATTTGCTTCGTTATAAATAACAGTTTGCATATCTAACTCGTTAATAGTGCGGTTTAGAATACGGGACTGCTGCAGGAATTGTATAGAAAGTAATAACAAATGATGATTTATTCGTTTTGTTGCCGAGATTTGAATAACTTTTCTGAATTTATTTATTAAAGTTTAGTTTTAGAAACTGGGAACTTCGTAAATCTATTTTGACAAAGTTTTTGAATTAAATAAAAATAAGTTTTGCAACTTGTGTCTGTTTTGTTATCCACTATTGATAGATTATTTTAAAATGGTTAAATTTTGGCTTACAATTATTTTAATATTAACTGTACGTTTTGAGGAAAATATTCAAAATCATAATACAAAAATATTTTCAATATCTGTCAATGATGTTTAAAAGTAAATTTTAAATCTTAATCTTAATCTTTTGTGTCTGTTAATGATAAAGTTTTATTTGATTAACTCTTATAGTAAATAACATAAAAACCTTCTTATTAACAATAAAAATAACAAAAAATTCATGAAATAAAAATGCGTAGATAAATACATGCAAGTGATTTGTAATCTTGTTAAAAATAATGTAGAATAGTAAATCAATTTTGTAAAACTATATTTGATTCATGTGAATTTAACATGTTCACATATTATTTATATTAAATTAAACTAAATAGAATGAAAATTGAAAACATCGTCACCAGAATTTCATGTGAAATGATGAAAATTTTGTGTAACAGAAATTAAAAAAAGATTTCTTTAATTATCTTGAATTATTCAATTTTCTATCTATTAAATATAAAAATCAATCTGCAAGTAAGACTTTACGAATTTATTATTATATATATGCGATATTTTTTCTCTACTTTAAGCGTTACAAAATTCAAGTCAACTTAAGAGTCCTTCTTATTTATACAGATAATTGTGTATTTTATTTGGATGTTTGTGTGTATTTGATTTATTTCATATTGTGTATTTGATTTAGATGTTTATATATTTGATTTAGATGTTTATATATTTGATTTACATGTTATACATGATTTAAATATTTGCTTTAGTTAACTATTTTTTAAATTTATATTTATTATTTTATTTATTGTACATCTATTTTTTATTTATTAAGTTTAATGATAATTGCTTTATGTTAGTAAAATGACACTAGGCTTTGATATTTAGTATAAGTCATTTCGTTGCAGTAGGAATTACAATTGTTAATATTGTTATGAATTATTATCATTATGAATTTGTTGAATATTGTACTAAAAAAAGCATTTGCGGCAGTTACATTTTTCAACTTTAATTCTAAGAAAATTGCTGATAAGCTCATCGAACTCTCATGAAAACTTAAGGAGAACATGCACCATCTGAAAGAAGTTGCAAAAAATTATTTAAATGATTCAAAGACGGCGATTTTGGCTTGAAAGACCAAGCACAGCGAGGACAAAAAGGGAAGGTGCTAAAACTGGTGAACCATTATTGGTGGTGAAAGTTATCAATAGCAACTGATGCATTTGTAAAGATCACTGATATCATCTTCAACATCTTAATATCACTTTCAACATCTTAATATAATTTTCAACCTGCTACTATCATTTTCAACATATTCATTTTTCCATAATTTTCAACAAGTTAAATACCACATGCCACATGCTACTAATCAAGTCAAAAACCATTTGGGAAACGCTTTCAAGGGAAAACTTACTCCACCCACCATATTCTTCATACATTGCTCCTTCTGATTACTGCTTCAATCGATGACGTATGGTCTGCCAGAGCAGTACTACCATTCTTTAGCTTTATTCGTGGATAGTCACAAAATACAAATCGAATCCTTAGAATCGAGAATCCTTGTTTTCTAGAGGTATGCAAAAAGTATGTCCAGTCAAGAACAATATATTATGGATGTTATATTTTTAATGAAATAGAGGAATTAAGCCTATCTAATTACATTTTCATACAAAATGTTTGCATAATTCTAATCAAAATCAATTTTTCTCAAAAGAACTTTTCCAACACACTGATGCAGGTATCATAAAAAAAGCAAACGACTTGCATTCACCGACTTTTCAGGTCGCTGTACCTGCCGCACTAATGTTTTTGCTTAACCCAACCGAGCATCAAATCGATAATCCATCAGGAAAATGGGCATCAAGCACCGTTTTTAATAAACTATAAAATTCAGTCTTTTGAAACTACAAATCTGAAATCGATATTATTCAACACCCAAGTAACACAGTGCCGACTGCGGTACGTTTATTTCAAAACATTTTATCCCCCAACCAGAAACGCATGGAGAATTTCACCGCTATCATCAGAATCCATTTCGAATTCAGAGCACACGGTTTTCTGGATTTCAAAGTAAAAAAAATGATTATCTGGGAAGATACTTATGAAGTAAGAAGCATTTCGTATGGTGGGGGGGAACGCATCTAACAAACTGTGTGCAGAGGAATCTACTGATAGAAGGAGAAGTAAACTTCAGTAAACAAAAACTCAAAAGAGCTTATTTCGATTAAATAAACTCCTCTTTTTTAGATTTGAGCTTCAGAGATTTAGAACAGAATAAAAATGATTGGATGAAACCGAAACACAGATAGTATTGTATTTCTGTCTTTAGATAGGAGAATAATGATACAGAAGATACATGAAAAGACATTTCAAATAGGTATGCTTTGTCAACAGAAATATCTTTCACCAAGTTGTGGATTTATTAGGTTTTTAGATATTACATGAATGTTTATCAATTGTGTAGTTGAACCCTTGATAAATTATGAAAAAGGAAAAGAATTTTATATAAAAGTAATGTACAAAACGTATAAAATATAAAATGTTTTAAAATATAAATATATATGGTAATGATTTAATATGTCATTGCAAAACTAACAATTTAAATATTAAGTATAGTAAAATATGACTTTCTAAAAAGTTTTGAATAATTTAAGAGTTTTATGTTTATGTACAAGAATAGTTTGTTTGCATTTTGTTTGTTAGATAAAGTTGCATATCATAAATCATATGAATTCAAATAAATATATTGCCTAGTTTTAAACAAAAGTATACTTTTTGTAAAAATGTTTTTGTGCAAAGTAAAAAATTTCTCTAAAAAGAATCTATTTTCTCTAAGGAATAGAGGTTTTTTTTTTTTTTATTTGAAAATGTTGTCCAAATAATAATAACATTTTCAAAATAAGGAATAATAATAATAATAATAATTTATAAAAATCATTTTATTTTAAATGTTTTTTTAAATTAATATTTAAAAGGGAATAAGATATTTTTTTAATTATTTTAATTGATGTTATACTTTTCCTTAAGATCAATAACTCATATTTATAATTTATTTAATTGAACATTATTTATAAGAATTTATATGTAATTTAATTAAACATTTTCTGATTTACATAACATTTAACATTTATACATTTAGTGCCCCTCACGTTACATTTAATAATTAGAATTAAATTTGCGTTTATTTTAATTCCATTTTCTATAAATATATAAAATCCAATGAATCAAATCATTAAATTACGTACTACAACAGTTTTAAATTTTTTTATCAAGTTTGGAAATAAGTAAAATAATATAAAATTTAATCATGATAATATTAAAAATTGTTTGCAAATAGGTTGATAAATAAAATGATAAAATATGCCTATTCTAAATTTATCCATAATTTTTTGATTATTTTAATTACTAGGTAAGATTTTTGTAATAAAAATAAATTAAAATTTTAATCATGATAAATATTCATTTTTACTAGTTTGATATATTAAAAAATCAAATATTCCAATTGCAAACTTATCTATAATTTTTTGATTGTTTAAATTTATATTTTTTTAATTTTTAATTTCAAAATACATTATGCATTCCAATCCCATATTTTTAAAGTTTACAAAATCCCTTAAAAGCAAGTTTGCAAAAGAAAATTCAAATATATGAAATATCTTCCTACATTCATAACATATAAAATAAACTTCGTCCTATATTTATACTCTAATAACTTCCCAAGGGGGATTAGTGTGAGAAATAATGACTAAGTCTCCAAGATTATGAGTTAAACGGTTGAAAGTACTTATGTTTTCTAATCGGCCGAGAAATCATCAATCCGTTTCCTCATTGAGCTGAAAGAGGAGGATTAATTGGTAGGATTTTCATAAGCCATATCAAGCTGTTAGTAGCCAAACCATATTCAGCAAAAGCAATCTTCGTAGTTGCATTAAATCACATATATTTTTGATTTTCATAGACCGAAATGTTAAATCGTTCAAGCGATTTGATGTAAAAAATTATTCAGTAATTATTTAGTTACTATAAATCTTGATTAAGTGAATAAAATAAAGCAGCATTTATAAGATCATATGTTTGTAATACATTATAATTAAAATAATTATAATATTATGGTATAAACTCTTTAATTCAAGTGATCTAATGAAACAAAATTTAATTCATTACAATTTAATCGGCAGTAAGTAAGGGATTAACAATAAGAGATTTGTGATAAATATATTAAAGGAAAAACAAGAATTGCTATAAAATACAAAAGATATTGAAAAAATATAAAATACTTAGAAATTCTAAACAAATATTTATATATATATATCTTTAAAATTTGAGAATTAACTTTTTAGTATCAATTAATTTTAAAAAAATTATACCTTTTTACCAATAATAAAAAAGAATCCAGAAAATATAGTCTAAAACTTTTCTTTCCCATCATGGTCACAAGATCAGATGGAAAAGAAAAGATGGGATCATGGTCTTTCAGAAAAAAGAAATCTTTCAACTTTTTGCTGAGCTTTGAATACAAACAAAACCGAAAATCACATGCACAAATCTAAACACTTCATAATCCACAAACTCGAAAAACCCCAACCTCATAAAAAAAGAAGCACTGCAATACCATTCTTTTTTTTTAGGGTCTCGATTAAGAAATGGGAGCTGAGAGAAAAGAATAAGAAATAGATGTAGGAACATATATCAATAAATATAACATGAATATTCCGGGTACGGGGCAGAGAGGGGAGGGGGTTGTCGCAACACACGTAAAGAATACGTGATTGAAGAGACTTACTCCAAGAAAAGCATCTTCCTGGAATTTTTTGGTGTATGTTATTAACGTTTTCATACCAGCAGAGCAATTCCAAAACCTACGTGTGGACCTCAGGAAATGTATTTCGCGTCCAAAAGTATGTAAGGTGCCATACATAGTCACTGCCTTGATGCGTGCTCTTCAAAATATAAAAAAAGTGAAAGCAAACAATTGAAAAGCGTGGATGAAAACGGCGAGAATTGTTTGCGAGAAAAAAATGGATTTCAGTTTCCTGTAAGCACCGGAACGATGTCTTCTCTGAACGTATATCTTCTGGTTTTTATTTTGGGATAAGGAGGGGCTATCGAGTAAGAATAAAACTGTAAATGGTGAGGATGTTTGGTATAAAAGGGGTGCAGCATTTGCATAAAGATATTTTTTCACTTATAAGATGGAAATGTCAAGCTACTATTATCCATCATGAAAACAGAATGATATTTTGTATAAAAATAAAGATGTCATAGTACAGAGGATATGGAGTAGAAGTGAGTTGTAAAAGAATAGGTTATGGGTTGCATATTATAGAAGTATTACGAAGTACAAGACTATTGAATAAGAATAAAGCTGTAAATGGTGAGGATATTGGTATAAGGGGCGACGCATTTGCATAAAGATATTTTTTTCATTTAATATAGGGTAAGTGTCTACCAACTATTATCCATCATGAAAAACAGAATGCTATTTGGATACAAATAAGATATTATAGTACAGGGGAGATGAAATAGAACTGAGTTGTAAAGAACAGGTTATGATGCATATTACAAAAATATTTGCATAAACATTTTGACTTTGAAGAAAACTGCAAAATAATGTGTCCTGTTTGCATGTCCATGCATTTTATGCACAGTTTTCTTATTCATGAATACAAAAAAAATGCAAGGTTGACTGAAAGTAAAGTCTAGTGAAAGTTTGCATACTTTATGAAGATCTTTAAAACATTAAACGAGTAAACATCAAAGATTTGAACATTTATATACTAAAGCAATTGTAACTTTGCTTTTTATTTGATACTAATACTTTTGTAGTCAATGCTGTTTTGAAATATTGAAGATATAGAGAAAAATATAGTCCTTTCTTAAAAAGTCTTAGATTTCATGGATATACTTAAAAAATGGATAAAATGTTCATGAAGAGGATTTGAAAATATCTATTTTTTTTCAGATTATTTTAGTCTGTTTGCTATCAGTATTTTTCATAAATCAATCTATTGTTCTTTAGTTTAGTTTGTCGCTCTATGATCATTTATCCACTCTTTAGGCTAATTAGACCGGGATCTTACAGTTTAAAGTGGATTCCAAATCACTAACAAACATCAAATTCTAACCTGAAGCGCCAAAGGAAAGTACGTTTTCCAACTGGCCATCTGGCTAATATTATTCTTAAAAGTAAGAAAAGGAATTCATTTTTTAAAAGAATACTAGTAAA
>BPLR01015248.1:0-42514 GCA_021605095.1 Caerostris extrusa
CTATTCTTTTGAATTTACCAGGTCATTTCAGATTTTATTTATATTAGTCATGATTAACCGTAGCCGTTTGGTTGGATTTACTTCCCTTCACGCTGAAAAACACAAATTAAAGAAAGCATATCTAGCAGCAAGAGGCTTCAAAATGAACGCACTTATTGTGAACCTTCTACATGTTTCACCCAGAAGCCATTTCAAACCGACGCCCAGGGTGGGTTTAAACTTTTTGAAAACCAGTTTCATATACAGCAGTAGACCAGGGAAATTCTTCCTTTTTCATCTGAGATTTCATCCTTTTTTCATAATTTTTTCCACTCCTTTCTTTTTCTTATAAACAAAGCATTACTACATTTTTAAAGTCAGTCCAGTACTTCTTTTTTCTCTCTAATTTGCATTGTAAAAGGTCCTTTACAAATAACTTTCTCATTTCACTAAAAAGTTTTTCTTAGCGCCGTCTGATGTGTAGATGCATGCAACTTAAACTCTCGAAAATCAAAAAAACTAAAATTAATTAATTTGGCCTATTTGGTAAAACCAGGGCATCCAGTGTCATCCATCAGTTAAAAACTTGTATTTGAACTTGAGTGGATGAATACAAGTATTTTGAACGATTGAAAATTTGAACAAGATATATATAGGGAGAGTGTGAGCTAATAGAAGGAATTGAAAAAAAAACAAAGTCATGTCATAAATGCTATAATTTCTCTCTAAAAATTAACCCATTTAAAAAGGACTAGATTTGTGAAAACCTTTGTTCAAATTCTTTTAAGACAATATTTTTGATTTTCAAGTATTAATATTTTGTTGTTGTTCTAACGCAGCTGGCAAACACACCTGTTTATTGCCTTTAAGGGAAGCGCTGCACCGACGTTACTCACCCTGGAAGCGCACTCAACCAGGAGGGCGTAAACTGAGGATAAGCTACGGACGCGAAGTAATTCCTCCGCAACACTCTATGATCATGCTAGAGCGCGACCTACAGTTAAAGCGGATTCCGAACCCTTACTAACATCCCATGGAACCACGGGACTCGAACGGAAACCTGTAGTACCAGAGCTGTGAGCGCTACCCACTCGGCCATTCGGGACCTCAAATATTAATATAAATGAACTTAATTCATCGAAGTTATCAAACACTTTTAGAACATCCTCCTTACTCATTGGTAGTAACGCGTGTAGCCGCTGGGCTGGAGGATTCTGGTTGGTATCTCTTAACGGTATGCGTTGCAGTCTTTATTTTCGAAAATTAAAAAGCAAATTATCCAAAGCCATTTTTCTAAAATGGAATGTAAAAAAACAAAGACATTTTTTGCGTAATAAATCAAATAAATTAAGGAATTTAAACAATCCATAATTGTAATAATTTTATTATAATTATGCGTAACCTTTCAAAAGGCTTTCAGACATAGTTGACCTTATCTTTGGATCCCAAAATACTCCAAAGCATTCAGCCTATCGATGCGTGACGGTTATATTTTTGTCACAATCGCCGTCATCTCTTTTTAAGCAATGACTATAACTCATGTCATCAACCGGAAATTGAATCTCCGTGCATCCGCATGTTAACTTGCACATTTGATCACTGGGCCACAGACGGGACGTTTTCTAGTTATGTCGTCATATATTAAAAAAAAAAAAAATTGATGAATCTAATCTTATTAGCAAGATAAAACTAACTGCTGAACACATAGCCAAAGTCTATACACACCACAGATGTAGCACTTGAAAATTTACGTAAATTTCAAAAGGTGCAACAGCAAGAACATCAATATTAAAGGATTATTATTTAGAATTCATATTCTTTAACTGATGAGGCCTGATGGCCAATTGACTAGTGCTCTGGCCACTGATACCACAGGTTTCGGGTTCGACTCCCGTCGATGCCATGGATGTCTGTAGTGGTTCGGAATCCACTTTAATCCGTAGGTCCCAGTCTAATAGGATCGTAGAGCGTTGCGGGGGGTATTGTTACTCTGCGTCTGTATCTTATCTCCAAGCTAAACGCACCTCTGGGTAGTGCTAAGTGAGTAACGTCGGTGCGGCGCTTGCCTTAAAGCATCAAAGACAACTGTCTAAGTGTTTGCCAGCTGCATTAGAAAGAAAGAAAAATATTTAAGAATTCATATTCGTGAGATGATGCGACCTGATGACCAAGTGGCTAGCGCTCTGGCCATTGGTACCACAAGCTCAAGTCCGAATCTCGGCTGTGGCATGGATGCTTATGGTGATTCGAAAATCACATTAAACTGTTGGTCACGATCTAATTAGCCCAAAGTGTGCAGAATATGACTGTAGAGCGACAAACCAAGCCAAATCATGAGCTGATTATTCCAATTAATTACATTCGATTTCATCAGAGCTTTGTGATCTTTGTGACAATATGGCAATTTTTATTGAATAAAGGCCTTGAAAATCATAAATTTGTATTTGGACTGAAATGTGCAAAGTAATATTTATGCGTAATTATAAATTATTATTATACATTAGTAAAGGTTTTTTAATTTATTTTTCTTTGAGTAAAATGTTTTTGTTTTATGAAAATACATATTATGTGTAGTGTACTAAGATAAAATTATCGCCAAGTTGTCGGGTATATTGAGATGCTGGTATTGATATTTCTCTTTAAGTCGGCGGCCAATTGGCTTTTTACTATTCCAAGGTGATTCAAAATGTAGATTTTAATTAGATTAAATGAGTGTAATCTAGGCATCTAATTCATATTTAATCTTTAAAAATGTTGACAATTTAAATCATAAATTATTAATTGATATACTATTTTATGGATTTAAGTCCTTATAATGATTCTGGTGGCATGGATGTTTGTGGTTTGGAATCCCACTTTAATTTGTAGGTCTAATTAGCTTAAAGTGTACAGAATGCCAGAGCGACAAAACTAAACTATAAACTTTATAATGATTGTGGTAATAAAATAAAAACAAAATTACAATTTTCTCTCTGGAACTTATGTGGTCTGATGGCCACATTGGCAAGTGATCTGGTCTTTGAAACCATACCAGCGTCATGTTCGAATTCTGGCGGGGGCATGGATGTTTGTGAGTGGTTCGGAATTCACGCGTTAAACTGTGGGTCTCGGTCTAATTAGCACAAATTGTGCAAAAAAATGACGGCAGAGGCGACAAACCATACTTAAGTTGTTAGAAACTACTTTAAGAGCACAAGAAAAGTAAAAGGTATTCTAATGTACTCCATCTTTCATTGAGCCTTGTATATGTTGACGTATTGACGCCATCTTCTTTTGCAAAGTGAACTTGGTGATTGTATCAACAATTGATTTGTGCATGCTTTGTTGTCTCTTAGAAGCTTTACATGTAGGAGTTGCGAATTTACTTTCACAAAAGTTAAAATGATAAATTGAAATTTGCCGAGTAGATTTCAGTTTTAACACTCAATAGCCAAAAAGAATATATCAATGTTTGTACATTCTAGGCACAATAATAGCCAAATACAATAAGAAGCACCATACAGCTCAATAGGCATAGGAAAATGCCAAAAGTGATAAATGTGGAACTTCAGAAGGAATTGATCAACGCACTACGAGTACTTGTAGTTATTGGATATACTAGTACAAATGTTTAAAATCTGAGCAAGACGTGAAAAGTGCTTCAAAACCATACTACAAAAGACATCAAACAAAACTGAATTCTCCAGAAAATTCCATAAGACTAACGTTATTCGTGAAGCATAAGGGGCCCAAAGTACATTTTCCGCCAAAATTTGCAATGGAGTTTTATTTGCCTGACCCTCATTTTCAGATAACGTCACGGACCCCAACCAGGACATTATGTTCTCACATGATGACAAGTAATATAATTTTTAAGTCAGTTGACAAGTAAATATAAAGCAATTTTCATTCATTTGTTTAAGTTCATCTGGCGCCATCTATTGATAGATATGCAACTTAAATCTAAAAAAAAAAAATTAAAATTAATTAATTAAATTTAATGAATTAATAATATTTGAAAACTTTATTAACATCCAGTGTCATCCACTACAAGTTCAAAAAAATGTATTTGAACTTGAGTGGATGAATAAAAAAGTATTTTTATGAACGATTGAAAATTTGAACAAGATATATAGTGTGAGCTAATAGAAGGAATTGAAAAATCAATAGGAAATATGCGTTCGGTTACAATTTGATAATTAACAATAATTAACAATCTATTAAAATTAGTGACTAAAAAGCAGTGAAATTTTAGAAAAGGTTTTTGTTCTCAAGTCTGTTGTTGTTGCAGTTTCGTTTCCACCACGATGAGCTTCGAAAATCCCGCGGGAACAAATTCTGTTTTTTAGGCACGGAAAAAGAAATTCGCTCGAATGTCCTGTTTTCTGTTAAAATTGTCCCTTTCTGCACCGAAAATAGAAAGGCTTGAGCGTGCGTGGGCGTGGTGATCTGTGGGGGGCCATACCCACGGTGCGATTCTATTTTTGGGATGTCGATTTAGTTAAAGACCCTTTTCCATCGTCATAACTCACACGCTTTGAATGAGATTTGCCACTCAAGACCAAATGGACTCTTTACGTTTATTTTCTTTCTCTGTCGGTAAATATTAGGCCGATTCGATATATTCATAAAAAAAGATTTATGCGGGTTTAGTATTTCTGTGAATCATCAAATAGCTAATATCTGTATTTTTGTGAATTATCAATTAATTAACAGAAATACTAATATTAGTTAACTGATAATTCACAGAAATACTAATTATTAGTTAACTGATAATTCACAGAAATACTAATTATTAGTTAACTGATAATTCACAGAAATACTAATTATTAGTTAACTGATAATTCACAGAAATACTAATTATTATTAAGTTTACAGAAATACTAATAATTAATTCACAGAAATACTAAATTATTAGTTAACTAATTATAATGATAATTCACAGAAATACTAATTATTAGTTAACTGATAATTCACAGAAATACTAATATTAGTTAACTGATAATTCACAAAAATACTAATTATTAGTTAACTGATAATTCACAAAAATACTAATTATTAGTTAACTGATAATTCAGAAATACTAATTATTAGTTAACTGATAATTCACAGAAATACTAATTATTAGTTAACTGATAATTCACAGAAATACTAATTATTAGTTAACTGGATAATTCACAGAAATACTAACTGATATTAGTTAACTGATAATTCACAGAAATACTAATTATTAGTTAACTGATAATTCACAGAAATACTAATTATTAGTTATTACTACTATTCCCAGAAATACTAATATTAGTTAATTGATAAAACTAATATTAGTATTTCTGGGAATTATCAATTAATTTTGTGAATCTTGTAATAAATTTTGTGGAAAATCTAACATCTATTGTACGTATAGAGAATTTTAAAGATTAAAAATCTCTATTATGACAGCTCGCATAAAATACAGATATATTTTTAATTTAAAATAATGCGATAGGATAATGTTACTTAATAAATTACGGACTTAATAGGCGGCCTGATGGCCAAGTGGCTAGCGCCTGGCCTTTGATACCACAGGTTGAAAAGGTTTCAATTCTGGCGGTCGCATGGATGCTTGTTGGAAGTTCAGAATTCATGTTAAATTGTAGGCCCCGGTCTCATTAGCTTAAAGTGTGCAAAAAATGACCGTAGAGCAACATACCAAACCTAAATTAATAGTTTCAAAATCTACAGTTTCTCAATTCAGAATTACTTTCATTTAATAAAAGATGTAATTCCAATTGTGTCAATTCACATTCAGCCGAAAAGTGAAGGCAGAAAACTGAAATTAATGTTAAAACCGTAAACCGCGCATTCTAGAACGTATGGTTTATTAATTTTTTTGTATTCAAATGTACTTGTTAGTACACATGAGTCAGAAATCTTGCCGCTCCTAATTCTTTTTAAGAATACTGATCATTCGAGTATGCCTCATAAACCTGAAGTCCGATAGTTGAAAAAAACTTCGCAAACGAAATAGAGGATAATCATTTTTAGTTTTCTAGGTTCACAAACTTGTAGACCAATTTAATCTAGTAACATCCTCTAGCAGAGGTCTGTGAAAGCTCCTTTTATTTTATTTTTATATGGAAAAGAATGAACAATTACTTCTAATCCTTAATTATAAGTTTCAGTAAAATTATTTAAAAAAGAAACGGTGAATTTTAATTTTTTTAAATCAAATAATTTAATAATTTGTATATAAAATGACTTTTTCATAATTGAACTTTTTTTAAATTATCCTTTTTTTTTTTTTTTTTTTTTTATTGATTATTTTTAAAAATAAATTTTTAAATAAATTATTTTATTTTTTAAATTACTCTTTTTCCTATTGAAATTATATTCATAAACAATTATTTTAACATTAATTATTTAAGTGAAATTTTCTTACTCCTATAAAAAAAAAAATAAATATAAAATTTTTATACATTGTTTGTGCTTTTATGAAATGTTGCATACAAATGAATTTTAGTTTTGAAATATTTCACTGTTTTGCTACAGCGCCATCTATTAATTGAAATCCGCTATATTTTGTATTACCCTAAATTTAGTTTTAAAGTTATTTTATATTATTTATTTCAGAAGTTTAATATTTTTATTAATCTGATTTATTTTTAAAAAGGAATGATTGTTATTTATAATTTTATCGTATAAAATTATTCTGCTTCTTAAGTCATTTATAAAATATTAAATAAGTATAAAAAAAAAAATATTTTTTAATTTATAAAATTATTACTCTCAAAGTGAAAAAGAAAAAAAGTAAGATAATTATACACAGTTGTTTTGCCAACTGGCGTGTTGATTTGAGTTCCTACGGACATAACCCCTTAAGTAGTGGATAAATAAAATTCTTTAATTGTTCTAAAAAAAATTATTGGTTAACAAAAAAAAAAAAAAAATTTAGAAAAAAACTAGAAATTTAGAGAAAATAAAAATTCTCAACAATTATGTTGCAAATGACGAAAACATAAAATGCTATAAAAATAAATATTAAATTTTTTTTATTAAATTGCCTAAGCCCTTTTAAAACTAAAAATGGGGAAAACAAATAAAAATAATTTCATTCACTAATCTGTGAAATAATTAAATGTGCACAACGTAGTAAGAGAAAAGAAAAAAGTGTTCGCCCGGATTCAATCAGCACACACGTAGAAGTGTTCGCCCACTATACGTTACAAGATCGAAACTCAAATCGTTACGATGATTGAGCTATTAATGGGTGAGGATTTTAAAGCCAAACTCGGCCCTCAGATACACAATTGGCCAAATTTTTTTTTTTTTTTATTTCTAATGGAAAGAGAAAATGACAAACTCTTACGGGATCGAAACAGTGTAAAACACACACAAAAAAAAAGGAAAACAATAAGAGAAAGAAGTCAATGTCTCATCAGCAAAGTTCTAGCGCTCCACCTATCTTTTCACCTCGTATAATTAGTTTTAAGTTATTATATATTATTTATTTCAGAAGTTTAATATTTTTGTTAATAAGATTTATTTTTAAAAAGGAATGATTGTTATTTATAATTTTATCGTGTAAGTCCCCATGCAAATCCGGCCATCCTGCTATGTGGTGTCTGTCTATGATCTCGTCGTTCCCACAGAGCGGGTAATTTGGGCTATCAAAAATGCCAATACGGTGCAGCTGGCAAGCAAGGGAATACCTATTTAATCTCGACTTTTTCTTAGATTGGGGCAGGCCACCCACATTCCATCTTCGGCCTGATGTCCAACTGGCTAGCGCTCTGGCGGTTGGTGCTGAAGGCTTCAGATTCAAATCCTGGGAGTGGCATGAATATTTGTTGATGGTTCGGAATCCACGTTAAACTGTAGGTGCCAGTCTGTTTAGCCTAAAGTGTGCATAAGATGACCGTAGAGCAACAAACCAAACAACTTTCCATCGTAAGACATTCAGCATACACGAAGGTGATCAAACTTGGAGCGTTGCTGCATGTCGTTAGTAGTAGATCTTTTAACCAACTAGGACGTTACCAGGGTTCATCACGAAAAGGTAGATCTACTGCCGCACTCTACAATTAGCCAATGGCAGCAGTCTTAAATGGCGATTAAGACCGTTACTCTGTACCCGCAACTTTATTACAATGTATTGCTGTTATTTTAAAACAAATATATGCCTAGTTTTAATATGCATATAGTTTTGTGTTATAGGATTACAGTCTTAGGGTAGATATTTAACATATTCTGAACTGATGACGCCGCTAAATTAATTTATTATTCAATTTTAAAAATTGGTTTAATTTTAAGAACTATTAAAAGACAAATCTTGAAAAAAGACAAAGTTTGAAAGAAAAACAAGTAATATATATATATATAAAAAATCAAGTCAATTCCTACTTTTTTTCACTATTGCATAAAGTCCTTTATAAATAAAGTTCAAATTTTCCTCTTACATCCGGCGCCATCTATTGGTGGATACCTGTAACTTAAATCTAAAAAAAAATTTAATTAATTAATTTAATTTAATTAATGAATTAATATTTGAAAAAGTGTATTAATACCCAGTGTCCTCCACTAGAAGTTCAAAAATGTATTTCAACTTGAGTAGATGTATAAAAAGTATTTTATGAGCGATTGAAAATGTGAACTAGATATATATAGGGAGAGTGTGAACTAATAGTAGGAATTGAAAAAAAAAACATTTCCTTAAAATGGATTTTCTGGTTTCCAATTAATTAAAATATTTTCATTTGTTTGCTCTTAATAAGTATATTATGGACTAACTATAAATCTGTCTTTATTATCTTATCTGTCTTAATAATTGTAAATCATCAGACATGAATACAATTGTGCAATTATTTTACAGAACATTCAATAAAATTATTAAAAACCTTTTTTTTTTTTTTTTTTTATAAGTAAGCAACTTTATCCATAATTTGGCGGCACACTTATTTGACGTGTATTAATTTCAGATTTGATCTCGGCCATGATGGATTCATAGATCTAGAGGAGCTTAAAAGGATGATGGAACTTCTGGGTGCTCCACAAACCCATCTTGCCCTTAAAGAAATGATCAAGGAAGTGGATGAAGATAATGACAAGAAGATTAGTTTCGGGAGGTAAGTGCGAAAACATTGGTATTAGATAAAAACATTGGTATTAGAACACATAAAGGGCCTGATGGCCGAATGGACTAGCGCTGTAGCGTTCGGTACCACAGGTATCGGGTTCAAATCCCGGCTTTGCCATGGATGTTTGTGGTGGTTCGGAATCCACTTTAAGCCGTAGGTCCCGGTCCTAATAGGATCGTAGAGGCGCTGCGGGGGCATTGTTAGTCCGCGTCCGTGAGCTTACCATCAAGTTACACGCGCCCCCTGGGTAATGCAAAGTGAGTAACATCGGCGCCGCCCTTATGGCGAAGATCACGGTCTATTTTGCCAGCTGCATTAGAAGAAGAAGAAAGAAAGATAACATAAATGGTATTTCAATGTTTACTTAACTAAGGGACCTGATGGCCGAGTGACTAGCGCTCTGGCACTCGGTACCATAGGTCTCGGGGGTCCAGTCCCAGCTGTGCCATAGATGTTTGTAGTGGTTCGGAATGCACTTTAAGCCGTAGGTCCCGGTCTAATATGACTATTAGGCGTAGAGCTGACATCCCTACCCCGCAAAAAGAGAATCATGTCACTTTCGAAATCTATCAGTATACAGACGGCCTTGGCCCACCATGGGGCTGTTGCACCACTGATGGTATGTAATGCTTTAATAGTTAAAAGCTATAAAAGAATCGAGACCAAGTAATTTAACAAGCGAACTTCAAATGGACGTAAAGATAATATAAAAGCTATTAAAATTATTTCAGTAGTGAAATATACCTTTTAAATTCTTATCTTGAATGTCAGAAAATGTTTAATTAATTGTATATATATTTTTTATTCCATAATAATGGGCCTAAATGGCCGAGTGGCTAGCGCTCTGGCGATCGGTACCACAGGTTTCGGGTTCGAGTCCCGGCGGTGTCATGGATGTTTGTAGTGGTTCGGAATACACTTTAAACCGTAGGTCCGGCATAGCAGGATCATAGAGTTTTGCGGGGGTAATGCTACTCGCGTCCGTAGCATATTTTCAAGCTACACGTGCTCCCTGGGTAGTAGTGCTAAATGAGTAACGTCGGTACCCTTGCTTTACGGCATAAAGTTAACTGTCTAAATATTTGCCAGCTGCATTCGAGAAAAAAATGTTTACTTAACTTTATAAAACTTATTTGTTCAAATATGTTCGATATACATCTGTATAATACAGTTAACAAAATTTGCAGCAACGGTGAAAATTAATAAAATTTATTAACGTGGTTAATTAAGTGCTAACTTGAAACTTTTAACTGAGATTCCGGGAATTTTTTTATTATTTTTTAAAGCCAATCGATCCTGCCGTGTCATAAATAGTATATACACTATTTTATGTCAAAGTTCTCGCAACTTTCAAAGTTACAGAAGGAGACCCGTATACAAAAATTAGCATCATTTTATTCGTTAACTGAAAACTATGTTACTGACTTCTTCTTGTGATTACCTAGAAAAATGGAAAGAAAAATTTGCTTGATTTCATTGAAAAGTGTTTGTGAACTGTAAAATTAACTTTCATTTAAATAATGACACATTTTTTATTATTTTATAGCAACTTTATTTAGAGTCAATAAAATCCTACGAGCATTTTCTTATAATTAAGTGAGCAATTAATGCCCTATAAAAATAACGCCATTTTTTTCTATGCGTCTTAAATTTCCTAAACCAATGGCATCAAATAGCTAACAACGAACATCTTTAATCAGTGAGATCAAAACAATAGCTTTGACTTAATAAGTTAAATACTGGTCTTTTAAATGCAAGTATGAGGATCAAAAATAGGGCGGGTCCATTTTCTCTGGTTATCTATTGCTGATTGACGAAAATGAAAAGATTTCTTCTTTCTAAGGGATTTACTGAAAAATTTGGCACTGCTACAATCTTCCTTGATGTAGCCGAGCCATTCGGCAGTCTGGATCAAAGGACTCGCCCACAAATTTATAGCTTATAAATTATCCGGTGTTTTTAATCAAAATTATGCATTCACTAATAAAAAAAAATTGCAATTTTTTTTTTCAAAAACTCTTTATTTATTCTTCCAAATTTATTTCATCGTTTTCAAAGTAATCCTCTCCGGACACAGTGCACTTATGCCAACTTTTTTTCCCAATCCTCAATGCATGCTAAAAAGTCAACGGTAGAGATGGCCTTCAAAGCTCAAATCTCTTCAATCGACTCAAAACGGTGTCCCCGTAGTGGTCTTTTGAGTTTAGGGAATAGCCAGAAGTCGCACGGTGGTTGTGGAATGATATGGGTTTCATTTTTGGAGAAAAAAGTCACGAAGAAACAATGAAGTGGGAGCTAGCGCAATCAGTGTTTTCGGTACCAATCGAGATTGGACGCGTTTGAGGCCCAAAATGGAATTGACCGACCCTTTTGAAATTCCAACATCATCAGCAAGGTCTCTAATTGTAATTCGACTGTTTGCTAGCACCAAATCTTTAATTTTGGACGTGAGCTTCGTCGTTTGAGGTTCGACCAGAGGGCTCTTCGTCTTCAGCGCGTGAAAATTTAGCACAGTTCTTGTACACTATTTTCAAGATGAAAACTTAACACGGTTCTTGTGCAGTATTTTCATGACAAAAATTTTGTTGTTGTTGTTACTTATCCCACTTGGTAGATATCTAATCTAGACCAAGCCCACGAACCCGTATGGACTCATGGTTAAAGGAGAAGGGAGCAGCTTCTGTTGTGATGGAGCAACCGTAGGCAGAAGTCTGACTTTTGCTCCGTGACGCTTTTTACAGTCATATGAGACCGGGACCTACGGCTTAAAGTGGATTCCGAACCACTACAAACATCCATGGAACCGCCGGGACTCGAACCCGAAACTTGTGGTACCGAGCGCTAGCCACTCGACCCTGAAAATTTGTTAACAATATTAACATGAACTTTTCAACAAATAAATGTACTAGAACGAGATCAGTTGTTTCAACCATGATATATACAATGAACAGCTTCAGTTGAAGGCATCAGCATCTCTTCAATATTGTTTACATAAGGTGGCCTACACTTATTAAGCTGGCAGAGTTTGAATGTTTTTAATTCATCAGTGTGTGTGTGTGTGTGTGTATTTCTATACCATTTTTTTTTAAATATATTTATCTAACTTCAGTATTGAATATTTTCCTTTTTATAATTTCAGTTCATGCTGATTTATAGAAAAGCCAGAGCTGGAGAATTAGATTTAAGTGGAGGCCTCTCCCAATTAGCTCTGCTGACAGAAATTGATGTGGATGAAGCAGGAGTTGGTGGTGCAAAAAATTTCTTTGAGGCAAAAGTAAAGTGAAACAGATATTACATACACTCAAGAGCCAAAACATTATGACCACCTGTCACTTACTTCTGTGTGGGTTCCCATCACACACAGAAGTAAGTGAAAGAATGATTCTTCAGACTCTCCAGCAGCAGTTAAATAACACTTCCACCTGATCATGTGCCATCCACGTCATGAGTTCATTGCAAAAATGTAGGGGTGGTCATAATGTTTTGGCTCTTGTGTGTATATCTGCATTTTTCTAAAAAAAAAGAAATTTGAGGTTGTTATTCTAAATTTGTGATCCTAAGTGAGATTTTATAAACTTTTCACATCTGATATGCATGAATTTTATAGCAATTCATTTTTATTTCTTAAACAGGACTTCAAAAATATTATAAAAGTTATCTTGCTTATAAACTTTGCTTGTTTTACATGAAATTTTTATGTACATTTTGATAACAATATATTTAATTCAATAGAATATTGTCATTAAAATGTTGTATGAAACAAAAATTCTAGAAACAAATTCTGTTTTTATAAATCATATTCATAGCAAGAAAAAAAAGTTTAACAATTTTTATTTATTTCTACAAAGATATATAACTAAAGTCTGTGACTTTTTAAATTGTTTTCAAAATGTGTTTTGTACATCAATTGTAGATTTTTTGCAGTAAGCATATAGTTCCAATTGCTATTTTCATATATTAATATACTCTTAACATGATTTGCAATCAGAAGTAGAAATATATTTTTGTATTTAAACGGACGTACCTATTTCGGAGTACCTATGGGGTAAAAATATACCCCCAAAACCTCTGCATAATCAATAATAAAGTTAAATTTCAATTATGATTTTATTTGATAGATATTTTTAATTTTTTAAATTTTTAGTATGCTCTGTATAATAAATATAAGTTTTGAAAAAATTAAAAATAAATATCTGTTGTAAATGAATTTAAATATTTATAAATGGGCTTATGAAATTTAATAGAACTTAAAATATAGTATATCAGAAACAATCAAAGATGGCTACCATGCACATGCGTATACCATACATTTATGCCTTGCTAAAGGGAACAAATTTAAAAAAGATCAAGTAAATTTATTTAAGAGATTTAGATAAATTTTCATATATGATAGAAGAATACATACATACTTAGGTTATAGAATTTTGCCTCTGGTATCAACATTATTCATAATAAAAAAATAAACTCTTTCACATTATAAGATATAAAGT
Organism: Caerostris extrusa; assembly: GCA_021605095.1. Lineage (NCBI taxonomy): Eukaryota > Metazoa > Arthropoda > Arachnida > Araneae > Araneidae > Caerostris > Caerostris extrusa. The sequence goes on from BPLR01015248.1 coordinate 13,562, forward strand.
ATACTCATTGCAGTTTCTTTGAAACTTTATCTATAACAAATGTCTGTGGAGGGGGAGACTTTGCCAAGTCTGCAACGTGGCAAAGGTCCTTTCAACAAATAAATACTTTATTCTCTGCATAAGAATATTATTTTGATGTATTATTATAAAAACAACAGAAGTGTAACCATTTGTTACAAATTATCTGAAAACAAATAATTTGCAATTCACCTCAAAAGATTAATACCATACTTGGTTAAGATTTACTTTGAGAACATTAGTTGTTTCCTATTAGGATAAATTGTGAAATGAATGTAGGGAGTTTTGTTCATAGTGCAACGCTGAAGAAAACATCAACATACATTTAAACAGCACAGCACAAACATATTAAAAAGCTTTTCTTTCGCCATTTCTTTGAACACAACCGTTTCAGCTTTTTTCTCGTATATCTGTTGCCACTCCTGAACAGAGAGACATACCTCTCACAGAGTTTGATTGTAATGTGACAACGTTACTGATTTTGTTACTTTCAACTCTTAGCAATTTTCTTCCATCAGGTTGTTTCTTTTAACTTCCACTAAGCAGTAAGCCTTCTTTTGCCTTCCATACAAAGATAGTCAAACTACTGATTGTGTAAAAGGAAAATTGGCAAAGTAGCCAAGTCTGACAGGTTCAAACAGAACACAATATCTGGCTAACAAATAATCGTTCACCAGTAGGATTCGGTAACTTCAATGCTTGAAAACTCTGAAGAGTATTATTAGAGTAAGAGTATCATTAGAGGACTTTGAAACCAAATGTGTAAGTTTTGAATGAATTTCTAGGAACTTACTAATATTTAAAGTCCTTTATGAGACAAGTGTACAAATTGTAATATTATAAATTTAACATGTCAAATACTTAACTCATAAGTGATAAAGTATAAATATTTCAGAAATGGCATACAATTTTTGATTGATGACATTTATGATTAAATACAAAATTCAAATACTTAAATACTGCTCAGTTGGCATTTTTATACCATTAGCTTTGTGTATTTAATGTATATTATATGACCTAATTGATGCTTATTTTAATGTATATATAAAAACTTAACATTCTTTAAATATTTTGCAAAATATATGTACAAACTTCAATTTACAATGAATTTTCTCGATGTTTTTGATTGCTGAGCAATCGGCAAATTCAAAATTTGAGGAAGAAATCCGTGCTGAGCAAGAAGAGAGGAAGCGAGAAGATGAGCTCAAGAGAAAGAGGCTGGCTGCTTTCAAGGAGAAAGCCAACTTCTTTGGACAGGCTACAACATCCAGTTAGAGCGACATTCAAGTGAAAATGTCTTATTGCCTTCAAGAAGAATCTAGCTTTTTACGAGAAGAGAGTACCACTTGTATATATAATATATAGTGTGCATTTTGTAGTTCATAATTTTATATGTATACATAATGTGAAATTCATTTTTGTGTACTTTGGAATGTAAATAATTCATGACAGATGTTTTAATATATTATTTTCAAACTGTAATATTTTCTTCTTGTTGGAACATCACATAAACATTAACATAATTTCCAAGTATATAAATGTCTTTTAGATATGAAATTTATCTCGTACTTAACTATAGGAACACAAAAACCATGGTTTATTTTTATTAGCAGGAGAGAATTGTAATATTTTTTATATTTCTAATGTAGTCGGTGATTTGAAAGAGAAAACCAATATACAAGTTTTTTTAAAAAAAAATGGAGGTTTTATTAAAATGTGCATTTTTTTCAATAATTAGATATGTCGGATAGCATTTATATAAATTTTAGCCATTTACTAGCTGGACTACACGATATTTCCTAGGCTCATCTGAAAATATGTATTGCAATATGGATAAGAGAAGAGACGATCAAATTTAACATGATATAGAAATATCGGAAAATTTAATAATATGGAAATACAATCAAATATCATTCTGTAATTATATAAATAAAATGTATGCTTTATTATATAAAGGAAGCAATTATATCAAAATTTTATACCATCATTTGAAGACTTTTAATAATTTTGCTAAGTCGAAAGCAATTTTTTTAATTCGCAAATATTTTAATCTGATGTAAAAAAAAATAATAATTTGAATTTGAAAATTCATAGTAAATTAATCGTAAATAGTGGTCGCATCATTATATTAAATGTATATTGAATTTTCTTTGTTTTTAAAATCTATTATTTTATTATGCACAAGATTTTACTTGCTTTCTTCAGCAGCTTGAAGAATAGAAATTAACTTTTAATGCCACTGTCAAGGGTGGGAATTGGCTAAAAACATTTTACTACCAACTTCTCAGTCAATTTTTTTTTTTAACTCTGGACACCTTACACTTAACCATACTTTAATATACTATAGAAATTTAAACATGGTAATGGATACAGAAAAAATTTTGAAATATATGGAATAACTTGTAATGAACTCATATATGCAAAGCAACTTTTACATTAACGAAGTATTTTTTACAACTTTTAAGGTGTAGTATTTGTACTGAAAAGATGGAAGATATTAAAAATATTCTTTGTACTAAAAATACCCGATAAAAATAAAAGTACTAAAGTGTTATAGAATGGTTACGACAAGCAAAAAAAAAAAAAGAAAATAGTACATTTTAACCACAAAGATGCTATGTTTGAACATTAAATTTTTTTTCTTAAAAATAGAATAGTTTCTGTAAAATCCTCTTTCATTGTGTTTGTTGTTGTTTCTTATCCCACTTGGCTGGCCAAGCCCACGAGCCCTTAAGTACTCATGATTGAAGGGAAAGGAAGCAGCTTCTGTTGTGATGGAGCACCCATAGGTAGAAGTCTGGCTTTGGCTCTGTGGTGCTCTTACAGTCATAGGAGACCGAGACCTCACGGCTTAAAGTGATTCCGAACCACTACAAACATCCATGGGCATTGCCAAGAACTGGACGGGATTTGAACCGATACCTGTGGCCATCAGGCCCCTGTTTCTTTAAAATAAAAAGCTATTTTTTTCCTACACATATAGCTAAAAACAAATATTTTCACATAAACCTGTAAGAAAACAATGGTTGAACAGACAGAGTAACAAATTTTTACTTTTGCTTTTGAAGAAACTACAAAACAATTGCCATGTATGAATAAGTTGTGTTAAGTTTATTTCTACAATGTATTAAAACAAACATTAATATATAATCTTTCACTAGATTTTAAGTTTCATTACAGCCATTTCAATTCTAAAAGAAATGCTTATTAAATGTATCACAGCATAGCTATTCAATATAAATAAAGCACAGATTATTTTAAAGTGAATATATATATATATACAATACTTTGTAGCCTAAATAAATACCTATAATAGAATGTTTCATATCTAATGAAAAAAAAAAATTTAGTTTATAAAATTTATTCTTACTTGAAAGTACTTCAAAACTTCTAGGATTTCTACATAAAAGATAATATATATAACTACACAAACATTTATTTTACAATATTTATTATCATCACATTATGCAACAGCAGCAAATATTTGAATCTTGCAAATAAAATAAACTTCATTCATAGTACGTTTTAATACAATTTTTAAAAAAATGAAAATTATGAAAAATATATTATATAGCTTGGATTAATTTTTTCATAATTGTTTAATCTTAATTCAAACATCTAAATATCAAAATCAATAATTTAATCAGGAAGGAAGACTTAAAATAAATGTAAAATTAAAATTGCATAAATATAGAAAGGACATTTTTATAACAAAAAAATGAATCAAATATTAAAAAATTTGTAATTGAAATACATATTAGAGAAATTTTAAACCAATTTAATTGAAATAATTAAATTTAGAATTAATATATTCAAGATATTTTTTTAAGCTGATTAACTCTAAATTTAAGATTAATTTAACTACTTGAAACACGATAAAAATAAAATATATCTCAAAACAACATACGGTACTTACGTATTAACGGTACCTTGGAGACAGACTTGCCGGTTTTTAAGTGTCGTCAATCTAACAGCTACTAAGGTTACCAAACCAATAGAATAGATTGATGCAACTTAAAAACCGCCAAATCTGTAACTGCTGTCGGCGCGTGTGCTCTTTATTGCCGCAACTGTCGCCAAGGTACCATTAATACGTAAGTACCCAACATACTATAAGATTCCTTTTTTTTTTAAATAAAATATTTATAAAATTAAAAAAAAAAACTTGTATAACATGTCTTAAAGAAGTAATATACCATTTAATTAAAACATTCAAAATACATAAACAATTTTTGGTAAATATGAAATCAGAAACATTGTATTGTAGTTGGGAACACTTAATTTATATAAAACAAAATTTAAAATTTATTCTGTTCTAATTTTTTTTTTAAAATACATAAGTTTCTAACAATTCAAATTATCAATATCGCAGAAATCCACATATTAAAAATTTTTGCTTCAACTTCAGTTAATATAAGAATTGCTTTTATTTAAATTTCAGTTATAATTTACAAAGTGGTGAATTAATTTTATAAGGCTATTGGGTTTGGCAAGAAAGTTTTTTCGATGTTTAAAAGCATTGTGTTCTCGCAAACTCGATAACACAATAATTATACTTACAAATACATAGATATGTAAATAAAAACAGCTCTTTTAATTGAACTTAAATATATATTAATAAAAATTAAATACATATTTAAATAAATTTGTAAAAATATACTCAAATAGATATAAAATCAATGTTGTTTGATTTATATTTAAAAATTCAAATATATTCATATAATATACAGACAGGTTTTTAGAATTTTTTTTATTTTGCAATTACATGCTAGTATTTAAAATTTGTCTACTTATTTTTTAACAACAAATAATTGCTCGAGAATTTAAAACAAAGGACTTGGAAAACAACTTAATTATTTATTATAATTTTACTCAATTAAAAATTTAAATATACACTAAAGATAAATGTATAAACAAAATTTTATGAGCATCATTCAATTTCATATTTTTGCTATTAAAATATTTCATTATGTTGAAATGTATATTTATGAAAAAGAATATTAAATAAATGAATTACATATAGAACCATTTCGTTAATTTATTAAAATTTTTGTTTTCCAATTTAGTTCAAGTCAATAAAAAATTATTAAAGATTATCTCTCCCTGTGTGTATATATATATATGAAAATTTTCACTTTTATTAATATATTCAATGGCAGAATAAATAAAATTTGATGATTATCAGTTTTACATTTTAATACAAGAATATTTCTTTTATATTTTTACCAGTTAAAACCAGTTTAACAAAATAAATACCTCACAATATCTTTCTGGCACTTTAAAACGAGAAAATCTAAAAAAGTAATAATTCTAAAACTATAAGTGAAAAGAAACATATAAAACGGAATGTAAATAATAAACCTTGATAAATATTGAGATTTCAAATAGTTGCTCATACAGAGTAAACACTAAAAAATAAAACATTTAAAAACAATCTATGTTAGTATATAATATCAAAAGAATAGTAATTCAATCTCACAATGATATAATTTCTATACATTGTATGGATGGCATATATCTTATATACAACCCCTGCTACGAGTACAGTTTGAAATGCTCCTTTTAAAGAATAAAAAATAGAAGTATAATTATAAACATGATTAGCAGAAGCACTCCAATAGCTGCCCACTGTCTTCGATCACTAGTCATATGCAATGCTTTGGCAATTTTACTCACAGTAGCATCCATTTTCGATTCTGTAACCTCCATCTCGTACCCCAAATCATCCAGCATTACAGACTGTTCATCCAATTCATTTCTTATCTGATTACTCATTGATTTTAATGTTCCAACAGTGGCCCCAACTCTTTCAATTTGTTCCTCTTGTGCATCGACGATTAATTGTTGGGTTTTCTGTGTCTCTTCAATGATATTACTTTGTGTAGGACTTTCTATTTCATTTTCTAAACGTGTATATTTTGCATAACCAGTTCCTATTAAACCTTGTCTCATTTTCTTTTCTCTTGTTTCAAACATTTTGTCTTTCATAGACTGAACTTCTTCCTTGGTTTTGTCAATAAAAGCTTTTCTTGTATTAATTTCAGTACAATCTATTTTAAATTTTTTAGGATTCTTTTCAACAATAGAAATAGTTTCTTCGAGATCTTCCAAATCCCATTCAATACTGCGAAAACTATTTTTTAATTCATTAGTTGTCCACTCAATTTCTTCTTTACTTATGAGATTAAGATCTTTCAATTCGCACCAACGTTGATATAAATCTTTAGTCTTGGTCACAGCTTCCACAACCTCATTTTTAACAACGAAAAATGGATCTTCCACTGTCATATCCTCAGTTCATTGTTGATTCATTATCAAGATGTTTTACAAAATCCACTTCATTTGTGTTTGACAAACAGTTATGAATGCTAAGATATAAATCAATTAAATTTTGAGGAGTTATTATTTTTTAATCTTATTCATCTCCATACACTCAGCAATGTTATTCACTCATAAACTTTCCCAATCTGTTCTTTACCAAAACCAACACCTTTTCACTTTTTTAATTGCCAGGTTTCAAAGTGAAATACGCGATACAGGAAAAATAAAGAACTTATTAGGAGTGGCAACAAAATCTGACAGGTGTCAAGATTCCTGATCAAAATTCTTTTGTAATCATACATAAACGTTTGAGTAATGACTCAATTTGTTACCATTTAATATCTACTATTGTAGAAAAAGGACTTGCCATATTTTCGTGGACTGACTTTTATTCAAGAAGGCACTGAATCATAATACATACTTCCCAATATGTTTCTTAATCTAGTAGTGCACCTTTTCTGTACATTGTTTTAAAATTGCATGAACCTTTACGATTTTTGCAGCCACTGCTATGCTACATTACTTGAAAATATGATTAGAAATGTGCCTTTATTTTAGGCATCATAAATTAAGTTTGCAATGTATGAATTATATAAATGCATATTTCATAAAATCCATTGAAATCATTTATGACAATATCAATACACATCTAAATTAGAAGAATTTTCTTCGATTCATCTGAGAAAGAGTTAGTTAAATTTTTATTTGTTATAGTTTTTTTTTAAGTTCTCTCAAATAAACATTTTTATATTTATTAATAATAAAATAATATAAGTAATTTATAAATAAGTAAGTTTAACAAATATTAAAAAATTAGTTTTCTTTAGGTATGAAAATAAAAGTATAAAAGAAATTTATGGAGTAAGATTTTAGAAAATAAGAATTATTTTTATCCAAATCATGAGCTAGTTTTTTTTTTTATACCAGTCCCCACTTTCAGAGAAAACTAAGTCTTCAAGATTCTTTTAGAACCGAAAATTTAAATGTTTGTTCGAATTAAATTACAAAAATGAAAGTTGAAAGGAAAGCTAGAATACAAGGTTATTTGTAATTTTATTTAATTAAGAATATTAAATTTTGTTGTAGAAAATAAGAGTGTGTATCAGTTATTTATTTTTGGATTTTGAAATGAATTTATTAACAAGGAAAACAAATAAGTTTTTTTAAGCAAATTAAAGAAAAAAATAAAGTTTTTGTAACATTATTTCTTAAAAAAAACTTACCTTAATTTTTTTAAATAAATGAGAATAGTGCAAAAGGAAATATGGGCAGAAAAATATAATCTTCCTTAATTTATTTATAATGAGAATCCATAATGTTAACGAAAACGATTTACATCCAATTGTGAAATAAAAAAATTGTAATATAATTTTTATAGTTACATTATTCTAATCTTTCTGAAAAATATTTGTTATTGAACATCTTATTACATCATGCAACTATTTTCCGTTGGGATCTTTTAGTTTTTAAAATATAACCAATTTGCTGTCTTTGCTATCTATCATTATCATTGAACCTTCACTGTATGAATCGTTTTCACTTTTTTTCATTGTTGAAAAGTTCAGGCATGACATGTTGGTAAAACATATTAAAACTGAATATAAACAGCCTTGTATAAATGTATAATAGCAGTATTAGTATTTAATCTAGCTGCAATTTGTTGTCCAAAACGACTCAATAAATTATGCATAATTCATTTTGTGGCAGAGATAAAAATATTACTTTAACAAATTTTTTATTTCTTGCAATGGGGCAATGATTCAAAGCAGCAGTTCAAACCATTTTAAATTAAATTTATTTTTTTTTTTGTTCTGAAACTAGTAATAAACTTTTCCTTTTCATCTTTTGAGTTGAAAAAATGCTAGAAATATTTCTTACCACATATCACAAAAATGCTTACTTTTTGTAGTACATATTTCATTCAAAAATTTTCATTCAGTTGGTTTATTTCAAGTCATTTTCCTAAATATTATTCATTGTGTATTTTTTTTTAATATGTTAATTGATACAGTAATTCAAACATTTTATCAAATTATTTTTTTCATAAGACGAATTTTTTTTTTTTTTTTTTTTTAATTCCGTCACTAAACTTAACATGAAATGCAATGCAGCTTGAAAAAAAAAATCACCAAGATGAAATTTTACTGTTCATCCATTTTAGAAATTAATGCTTATTACTGTCTTGCAGTGGCATATTTTTCCTTACTTAATTGTGCAGCAATAACAACTATTTTCAGCAATGTCAAACTTAAATCTATGTTCTTTGCCCTCTAGATTACATATATTATAGGACATATCTTGCAGGAGAGTTACAATTATAGGTTACAGACTCCTAGGACATAGATTACACTAGCTACAAAAAATATCTTGGTATTATTTATTGTGCAAATATATAGCAATTCTATTAGCAAAACAAATTATTGTGTATTTACATCTTCTAAGAGCAAAGCAAAAGTGTGTTTAAACGGCTTTAATCTAATTTGCATATAAATGTTTTTATCCGGCAAATCGTTTATTTTTATGGAATTTTAAAAATTGCATTAGATTTATTTTGGATGTAATACAGAAATATTTATTTTTCATTATAAAAGTTCATTTAATTGATTTTTGTAAAAACTAAAATCATATTGGGCAACACAAATGGCAGAAAATTTTATTAGAAAAATTCTTATTTTAACAGTTGAGCATTTTTCAAACATGGCATTAGATTCTCCATTTCTGCTTAATTTTTTTAAAAAAAGTCCCTCAATTAATTCTTAATCTTATTAATTTTTCAGAAATTGTAATAAAAGGCTGAATATATCAAAGATAATAAATTAATAATATTGCCAAGTTTCAGGGAAAATTAGAAGAAATGATTTCATAAAATAATTTTATTTTTCATTATATAAAAGAACATATAGCAAGAAAATATACATCAATAAAAAATGATTTAAAAATAAATTATTCCTAAATCCTTAGAATTTTTTTTTTTTTTTTTTTTAAGTAAATGTGTTCCTTAAAATATATTCCTAATATGATTCAATGAGATTTTTATTGTATAAAATTATTTAAGAATAAATTTTTCAAATTTCTATTTACATTTTTATTTACATGTAGTATAGATATTCTGGTGGTTTAAGTTAATGATAAATCCACATTCAATGGAATTGGGGTGAATTTGAAATAAAACACATTTTTAACACTATTTTTACACATTGCATATTTTAATTCATTTTGATACATAACTTTTATTACAGCCTGCAAATATTTTTCTAAAATTTATATACTTTTAAAATTAAATATAGGAAATGCAAAGGTAGTTTTTTGAAATAAAGCCAAAAAGATCTTGGTGAAAGTTAGAATAATCTAGTGAATTACAAAATTATATTGTTAGAGTATTATCTCTTAAATATTTTTAATCAAATTATTATCACATAGATAAAGAAAAAAATAAATGAAACGTTGCATTGTAAAATTTGGTAATGCAGAATAAAAGAAATCCAAACGTCACTGCATAAAATGCATTTTTTTTTTTTTTTTAATTAATAACATTATTTTTAACACAGTGCAACTAAGTTTTTTATATGTAAACAACATGTCCATCACCAATTTTTTATAGTCCTTTGATTTCCTATTTCCTAAGAAATTGTTTGACACAAGATACAGTAGGATAAAACCCCTGATATCTCAAAGAAACAAACTCATAAAACACTGGCAAAAGTTCAGAGATTCTTCCAGTAAACATCTTTAATTCAAAGTTTGCAGAACAAATTTATAAACAGAATTCGGAAGACAAACCATCACACCTCTGAGTAAAGTCATTCGAGGGTGGGTGGGGAAAGGGGCACCTGAGCCAGAGAGCTTTAAGCCCCATTTTCTAATGGGTGCGAAAAATGGTGTAAATGAACATAAGTGGAAAGAAAATACGAACAGCTGAAGCAGAGGTAGGGAGGGGGGCAATTTATACTTACGTGACTTGAGTTCGGGGTGTCGACGAGAACACGGATTTATTTAAAAATAAAAGGAAAGTTACAAGAGGGGATACAAAGAGAAAGTCATCCACGGATAGGTGGGTAATATAATCACACACAGGTGATTTTATAAGATAATAATATACAAAAAATGCAGATGATAAGCTGTACAAGATGAGAGAACATGAAACAAGACAAATGAACGTGGCCAGCGTGTGCTGCCATCTGGACGCGGCGTGTGAAGTGAAAGGCAATGTTACAAAAATATTTACAATGTTTGAAGAGTGATTAAAAATAGAAAAGGGAAAAAATGACTAATATTTTAGCATAATAAAAGAGAATAAATTGAAGAAAATAATTCAAGTGATTACGGAGAGGTCAGAAGTGATAAAAAGAAAATATCGAAGTTTTGGTGTAAATGAAGGAATTGTACATAGAAAAAATAAGAAGTAAAAAGGGTCACTGTGTGCTGTACAGATGTGCAAAGTCAAATGTGAAAGTCAAGTTCGTGGAAGTCCCGGAGAAAAATGTTGGATGATGCTGGCAGTGTGAGTTCCGGAATAAAACCTCTGAGTAAAGCTGCATCATAGGCTCCTTCTGGAGGACTGCAAAGAATTAAAAAAATTAGAGAACTCATATTAGCACCATTATTGATCAAAATTCAATTTCAGCTATCAGTAAAGCAAATACTATTATTTCTGGCAATCTTCAAAGACGGTTTGTTGGAAATGAAATCTGTAATCCAGCTATTACTGTTTGTAAATAATAATATTAATAATTTTTATAACAGAAATCATAATTCTGTTACAATTAAACAATTAATTTAATAAAGAAAAGTAATTTGTGAGGAACCCTATTATACATTTTTATTTTAAATTATTCTGTTGAAACATTCAGTCAGTCTTTACTGGTTTTCATGTTTTTCTCTCAGCAAACACAGAATGTTTCACGTTAGAACTAAAATTCTCTTATAATTCACAGAATTGAATACTTTTATTTACTCTCATTATATATTTAAAATTTCGCTATAATATGTGAATTATGATGGGGAGAAAAAAAGACAATGACATTATTTTGGACTCAATCTGTTAAATTTTACCTACCACTACGTAAAATAAAATAAAGTTTATAAAAAAATCCGCGCTTGTACCGATCCTGCCTAATTACTGAAACTTAAAATTAATAAAGCACCTGGTGCAGACAACATTACCAATAAAATGCTTAAGAATCTTCCTTTTATTATAATTTATCGAATTGCAAAATTAATTAATGCTATCATTAAACTTTCTTATTTTCCCCTTTCCTGGAAAAAAGCAATTGTTTACCCATTCTCAAACCAGGAAAGGATCCCTCTGATCCAGGTAATTATAGACCAATTTCTCTACTATCTACTTTAAGCAAGCTAACTGAGTATGTAATTCTTAAGAAAATTAAGAAGCACCTTTCTAATAACTCTATAATGATTCCCCAGCAATTTGGATTTACCGCTAAGCTAAGTACCACCCATCAACTCCTTAGAATTACTGAATTGATCTCTGAAGGTCTCTGTAATAAAACTCTTACTGGGGTAGTATTTCTAGATGTAGCCAAAGCTTTTGACAGGGTTTGGATCAATGGACTCATCCACAAGTTAACTGCCTACCATTTTCCTACTTATCTCACCCTGCTTATTAAATCTTATCTACATAATAGATCATTTGTTGTCAAAGTTCATAACGCATTTTCTTCCAATAGAACCATCAACGCTGGAGTACCCCAGGGGTCACTCATTGGACCAATTCTTTTTAATCTGTATATCAATGATATTCCGCAATGCAATAATATTCAACTTGGTATCTACGCCGACGACACTGCTATTGTTGCAAAGGCTCATAGCACGCAGCAGCTACAAAACATTTACACTAATTATTTCAAAATTCTCGAAACTTGGCTCAACAGGTGGAAAATTAAAATCAATGTCGACAAAACAGAGGCTGTACTATTCACGAGGAAAAAAGTTAACCCTCCTAACCTTTACTTATTTAATCAATTAATCAACTGGACTAAAAATGCCAAATATCTGGGAGTTTATCTTGATAGTAAACTAACCTTTGCTAGACATATTAACCATATTAAAACTAAATATAATATTTGTTTACGCATGCTCTACCCGTATATTAACAAAAAATTCCCCCTCTCACTTGAAAATAAACTTATTATTTACATGTACTATATGCGGCCCATTATTACTTATGCTTGCCCGGTTTGGGGTTCTGCTGCAAAGTACCATATTAATTATATTAATAGACTTGAAAATAAACTGCTTAGAATGATCACCAACTCCCCATGGTACTTTAGGAATGATGATATTCGTCACTGTCTTGACCTCCCCTCTATTCAAAATTTTATGTTAAATCTTGCCAGCAATTTTTATGCAAGCCTTGAATTAATTCCGAATGATGTGATACGTAATCTTCCGAGATACGATTTCACTCTGCCGGAAAATGCTAAACGCCCTCGGGCGGTTCTTTACAAACTTCAATTGTCCTAGACGAACTGGATTGGTTGTCATGCGGTTGTTCTTGCTGCCTAGGTAGCGAGTTCGATCCTGGCCTGATTCTTTAGTCATCATTCCTAGCAGCGGTTCCTACATTTCGTAGTGTTTAATCTTTCAATTAGTGTCTTATATTTTTAATTGTGTTTAACTTTTTGTTTTATTTTCTTTAACTTTTAATTGTTTTTTGTTTATTTTTAACTTAACTGTAATATATCTTATTTTATTTTGGGGACGTAAATTCTTGCTCACTTAACCTGTAATGCTCACATATCATGCTTATATTATCCAATGTCCTCATCTCAACAAGACAGGTGTTTTAGGCTCTATGGGGCCAAGGAGCACCGAAAAACAAGGACTGACTGATCCTGCCTAAGTAAACAAATTGAACGCGTAATTGTTAATATCCTAAATGAAGAATCTGATAAACTTAGCATTTTAATTTTGCAGCAATTCGGGTTTACCAAAAACTTGTCAACTACGCATCAACTTTATAATCTCACAGAAAATATTTCAGAAGGGTTGAAGGGAAAATTCCATTTCCCTAAGAACCGATAGCGCCGCCTGGTGGTTTGCATGGTGCACAATTCCTCTCCCCAGAAGCCTCGACAGGATACTTTCAAAGAAACCTGAATGGTGTGCACCGTTCCTCCTTGGGAAAGCACTTGCCGCACTCAATTCCTCCCAGCCCATTCCTAAGAAGTGGTTACTCTGAAGATTTAGGAGGAACTCGCTCTGCACACTATTCCTGCTACCCTGTTTTTGAGGAGAAAATATCTCGAAAAGATGAATACTCACAGAAATATCTTAGATATAAATTTCAAAGAAAGTTTGTTAGTAAAACAAGGCAGATTTTATGTTATAAATGCATTGAATTTTGCCACCAAAATGAATTTATATATGTTGAATGATACGAGATAGTGGAGTTACAAAAAATAGATAATTAAAATGCATTGGCTTAAAATTATAAATTGATTCCTAAGCAACATATATGATTCTTTTACTTTAATTATAATTTTTGTGTGTTTATAGTTAATATTTAAAAGAATTTCAAGCTTTTAAAATTCCATATTTTTACATGGGGATGCAGTTTAGAGAACACTATATTTATACATCATTTTTTCGTCCTATTTTTTATTTATATTTCCTTCATATATATTAAACTGATTATTACCAAATCAAAATTTGGTAATAATGTTATTTAATGTATAAATATCTTTAATAGAGTATTAAAATTTATTAACTATCTTGATAACTAACTGTATGTGTAATGATTTAAAAAAATATTGCATTACCTCACATGCTATTGAAATTTTCATATTTTTATACTGGGATTCAATTTCTTGTACTCATTCATTTTATATTCTATACAAATTGTCATGTAACAATATTCAAGAAATTTTATAAAGAAATGTATGAAATATAATTTATTTAAAAGTTTATTCAGAAATAGATGCCAGTACACAAAATTTATATATCTGTAATATTATATTTACAAATACTGAGAACTGTATTTTGTTATTATAACAAATATATTTCCATGTCAAAATTTTTATTTTTCAGTACTAAAAAATTGCTGAGGGAGAAAAAAAAAAATATTCGTTAATGAGTCAAATGAAAAGAAATATTTACTGTTGAACAACTTTCATGCATAGGGCTGGATTTTCCTATAGGCTAACTAGGCTTCAAGATCAAGAGATGATTACATTCAAATTGTTAACAAAATTAGAATTACACTATTCTAAAAGCAGTAAACACTGAATCGAAAATAAGGAGAAATTCTTCTAATTTACTATTTCTTTTTAAATGTATATTTAGATCGAATCAATTCTTAAAATAACTATTAACATAAAATTTAATATGATATACAATTTGATATTTTCTTTTTTGTGATCTGGATTTTGTTTGAATAAAGCCTCATTTTGGTTTAGTTTACAACTTAAAATTCATACTTAAACTTTAAATGTGAATTATTACAAAATAAATTTATCTGAATTGAATTTGCTTTAATCTTCAATGTATTGAATATATTTAATTTAATTTCTTAGAATATATAATTTTTATTGCATATTTATTTTCGTAGTCAAAGATTTTTATTATTTGAATTTTGTTTCTTTGTAAATGTTGTGTGTTATGTTTGATTAGTTATTATTACAAGTACTACATATGGGGCTGAGAATAAATGTCCGTAAGTGTTCGACTTTTTTTTTTTATTTATTATCCGTGCCACATTTTTTAATAAAGATTAGTACCAATCACAATATGCTTCATTTGACATATATCACAGTAATGATAATGAAATACATCATTACTGTCATATATATCTCCTATAAACTTAAAAATAGGAGGTAAAAGGGCCTCTTCATCTAAAACCAGCCCTGTTCATGCACAATAAAAAGTGTGCTTAATATTTTAGATTTCTTACACTATTGTAGGTTAAGAGAAGAATATTTATTTATTTTCTACTTATTTCAAAAATTGATGAAAATTTATTTTCCTTACTGGCCATAAATTGATATTCTTGTTTAGATTTGTTATTGCAAATTTGATAATTTCAGAAAAATTTCCAGAAAAATTATATTTCTTAAAAGACAAGGTCATGAACATATAGCTTTTTAAATGTTTTCATTTCAAAAGTAAAAACAAAAATATAGTCCAAAATTTTATTAAAAATATCACTAACAGCAGAGTAATGATAGCAAATTATTGCTATTTACAACAATAAATATACATAATTCTTGAAAACTATTACTACAAATATAGACATCTCTCAGATGATTGCGCTGGGAAAAGCTGGACAGGCCTTTAACAGGCAGCTGGATTATTGATACGAGATATGCATACCAATAAACTATATCTTTGATTTGCCTGTAAGGAAACAAAATAATAAAAATTAAAGGATATTCACTAAGGTTATGACATAAACATATGCTTCAAATACTCACACTCACTTTTGAAATACTGGGAATGGCAATTTTCTCGCTTAATAAATAAATTTTTTTGTTAGGTAAGGATACATAAATTTAAATTGATTTAGAAAGCGAAATATTGTTGAAAAAAAAAATTGAGTAATTCAGAAAAATTGAGACTACAAATCAGAAAACCTAAAAGATATTATATGTTATACACAAAAATTTTTTTTTTTTTTGTACTATAACGTTTTACTTTTTACAGTAGTAAGTTTAAAAGTAATAAATAACATTGAGAGAAATTTTTTAATTCAAAAAAAAAAAAAAAATTAAATTATGAAGTTCTAGTAGGACTGGAAATTATTATCAAGAAATAATTGTAATACATGAAAAATTTGGATTTTTATAAAGCATACAACAAATAAATTTTTAAAAGATATCATCATTTGTAATCTTGTATTGACAACAGTTTCATATATCATACAACTGTGTTAGTAAACAATAAGTTTTTTTAAACTATAGTATTTTGAATTTCATAATTTAGATGAAAATTTTAAAAATAATGATTATGGTTATGGTTATGAAAATGGATTATTAAGGGAAACACTGTTACAATTATTTCTGAAGATATTTGTTGAACTTCCTCTGCTGTTGATTTTTTCAAAATAAACGATTGTGTGCGTTCCTGGTCTTTTTTGGGCAGCAAAATCTTTGCTGCTCAATGTGAATATTCCTTGCTTGCATTCTAGTACATCAATGATTTAGCATATTTTGGACTAGATAAACCATGAATTGATTCCATATGTCTTTGTAAACTGTAACCATGTGCAAACTTCATATTGTATTCACTGCAAATAGGTTGGCAAGAATTATCCATTTCTTTTATTTTCAATCAAAACAAAGCCTGTTAATTAAAAGGTGAAATTATTATATGCAAAGTATAAAGCAATTGAGCTACTGAGATAAAATATTTAAAAATAGTATAGAATCAGCATTCTTCAAAATCGTCAGAAGTGTAATAAAGAGCAACAATTTATTTTGGCATAAATTTATAAAACTAAGAAAACTAATTTAAAGAGTAATTAGAAAATTTTCTTATTCCAACAGATCTATGAAATAAGTAAAAAATAATATAATAATAATAATTAGTAATAATATATAGACAATGAATCCATTTAGATTTCAAACAGATTAATAAATTAAATGTTTATGAAATCAAATCCCTCATGAATAAGGAATTATCAAAATACATTATTAATTACTATTAAATAAATTAAAAATTAATATACAATTATTTGAGGAAATTTTCTACCTTTATAATAAGAACTTTTTAGCCAGCTGATTGTTAGCCAGCTGATTGTTTTTCATGGTGATAACATTGCATCAGCAAATGTAATTCAGAAAAAACTTTTTGAAGTTTGTATCTTGGAAAATAGGGTTTGAGATTGATTAGCGTTTATTGAGCAACAAAAGCACTTATTGAAACATGGTGCGACTAAAACATTACACTTTTAACATTTCAATATGAGAATCATTAAATACATTACCAATTTCAGTTTTAAAATTATTATAATTCTGGTCTTATTTTTCTTATTTTATGCTTTTAATAAAAATTTTAAAGTAATTGACTTTCTGCTTAAATATTAAATATACTGAAATAAATACTTACTTACTTACTAAGTATTGTAACCTCTCTTTACTCCAGCATTTTGTCTATCGATGTCAGTATATAGTAGTTTTATGTGTGATATCAAGAATAAAAAGCACTTTAAAAATTTAAGATACATATGTATTTAATGATTTAGTTGTCTCAATAGATGATTGGCGAAATAAATACAAATGAAGTACATTAAAAAATAAATAAATAAAAAAGAGGGTATAAAATTCTGTGCATTTGGTGTTATTTTCAATTGGTGTCATTCCAGTTTTCAAAATATTGAGGCTTGAGGAATATTTTTAAATATAAAGCAAAATAAAAAGATAGAATAAGGAAATATTAAGCATGTGTTCCATATAAACTTTTGATAAAAATAATATAACTATTTATCTATTTACAAAACAACTTTAATAAATTATTGACATCTTTTGTTTACAGTTATAATCTCAAATAATTTTTGAAGAAATTGACATTGTTTTCCATATATATTATATCCCATTGCACTATATAATGCTAATAATTGTATGAAAATTAAGTAGAAGATAAAAAGAATTCTCTATTTTTGTTTCAGTTGATCTTTTAACGAAACAAAGTTCTTGTTCTGTTAATGAAGATTCCATGGAAAGTGACCAAAAAATAGTTACCAATAATCAGTCACAAAAATTAACAGAGCTTGGATTAAAAATTTTACAGACTGAGGTACTTGTATTATCTTTTAATGTAATTTATTTATTATTTTATATATTTTTATTTTATCGATAAGAAGATTCTGTTCTACTTCCTTTTATGGAGAAAAAATATGTTGTAAAAGTTAATAAGAATATTTTCTATCAAATTAAACTTTGTTATAAAATAACCCTCCTTAAAATTGCACATTCATGTTAAAATGCTTGTATAAATAACTTTCAAAGTAAGAAAAGTTAAAGTAGTTTTGTATATGTAATCTTTTTAATCAATATTTTCAAATTTCACTTTATGATTCTGAACTATTTCTTGTTAATAATTACCATTAAAAATAATAAAAGCATCAATTTAAATTAGTCTACTTTTATATTATGATTAATTTAGTAATAATATTAAATAATAATTTAAATTATATTATTTTTTGCCTTTCCTTCCAACATGCACAACATAATGAGGAGTATTGTAATACAAAATTTAGATACTAGCTTTTTAACTATACCTCATGCATTTTCTCGCAAGGAATACAACACTTTTTTTCTTAATGGAAAAAATTAATCATTGTAATTTATGATGAGTGGAATTTAAATAAATTTCAAAGGTTAAAAATATGTGTGAAAAACTGAGATTGAGATTATCTTAGTGAATGGCAAAAATGTTGATGCATATGATTATCAAAAATTAAAAGAATGTTGCAATTTGAATTTATATATATATATATGTTAATAATATTTTTTACTGGAACCTATATTTTTTTTTTTAAAAGCATAATATTTACTCTTATATTGTATTAAACTGTGTCTCCAATTTTGAAAGCTCAGGTTTTATTTTGTTAAGTAAGCAAAAGTTTTCAAAAATTACCTGAATAGATATTCTTAGGATTTAAAATAAGAAAATCTTTTAAAGGTACAAAATAAAATAAAAATCTGTTTGAATGCCATTTACTCTTATTAGATATAATTTATCACAATATACTCTCTAGTAGCCAATTACATTTTGTAAATTTTAATTTTTTTTTTTTCAAAATATTAGCATTTTGTAAGTTTTAATATTACATTATTCTATGACTACTATAGGTTAATACTAAATTGTAAATTTAATTAGCATTTTATTTGCTGTTACTCAAATACTATCAAAATTAAAAGGAAATATCATAAATGTTTATTTATTTTAATTTTTTAGCGGAACAAAAATTAATATTTCATATAATTTAGTGCAGATTTTAATTATTAAAATAAGATATTGTAATTATATAATTTAAAATCTGCACTAAATTATATGATTACAATCTTATTTTATAAATGATCACAACATATTGAATATAGTTTTTCTAACTATTATCTATGAATTTTTATGCTATATTATTTTTATTTAAATATTAACAAAAGCAAATTCATTTTTTTTATTGTCAAGAATGTTTATAATGATGAAGAATATTTTACGATTGTTATCCTCTCAGATATATCAAAGGCTAGTATAGCATAATGCATATGTGTTTATTTAAATAATTTTTAACATGTATATCATTTTTCAAATTTTTTGATAATTATATCTGTGGAAATAAAGATATTGTAAATTTATCCAAATGGAAGGAACAAATAAATAATTGTATTTTTTTATAGTATAAACTACCATTGTCCAACCACTGATCGATCGCATAGAAAATTGGCAGCAGGTCTAGTCAGACAGATTAAAAGAATAGCCACATAAATGAGGAAATTTCATTTAGGAGGATTTTTAATTCCAATAAAAAGAACTTTAAATTTTAATAATTAAAATTTGAGATTACATGTTTTTGGGAGAAAAACTATATGTAAAAAAAAATTCTCACTAACTATTACACCTTTTTTCTTACAAAGCACCTTTGCGCAGCTTATATCTGACTAGCCCCCTAGTAAATAATCAATTCGTCTGTTTCCACAGTTAAACCTAATTTTTACCATTCAACGCTGTCTGTAGTTGGACTATATTTATATAAATTAATCAAATATAATATTATAGGTTGTTTTTGTTAAAAGTGTATGTAATATCATTTTCTTTTGTTTTAGTCTATACGTGCAGTCTTCGTATGCACTGCTTTTGATTCACTTCGATGGTTGGATACAACAGCAAATATAAAAGCAATTCTACTAAGTGAATTAGTTTTTGACAAGGTAAGTTATATTTCATTTATTGAAATTTCTAATTAAAAACACTTTGTATAAAACTGTCCAATAATATATAAATAAAAACACTTGCCATTGAAAATCTTTAAAAATACATGTTATGCATACAAGTACAGTCTATGAATATTCATATAAAAAATTACCTTTTTGGATTATTCTAGAGATTTGTAAAAATTTAATTTTCATGGTGTTCAATTCATATATTAATTTAAAAGCAATAAAGATAATTTCATCATGTTTTACGATTAAGATTCATTTAAGATTTATATAATTTAGTGAAATTTCAGCATTCATAATTTTACAAATTTTTTGTTTTTCCTTTGAAAATACACAGTTCATATTGCTTTTTTTTTTTCCACCAGCATATTTATGCAACATTAATAAATTGCCATACTTTAAAAAAAAAAAAAATGATAAAATTAGGAGAATTTTTAGTTATTTATTATTGTAATATTTATCATTTTTATATTTTTAAATATAATTTTGAAATTTAAAAGTAGCTGATATACTAAAACTATGAAGGAAATATTTGGAAAAATTTATTTGAACTACATTTATTTATAAATATTTTCCTCCAATTTAATTAATATATATTTTTCAACATATATATTACTCCTAGAATCTTATTTATAATTAAATTTAAAATCAAGAAATTCTTATTTATGTTTTTTTTTCCATTTTTTTCATGTTAAATTTTATTTACTCCACAAATGTACTTTTATTATTTTTATTATATGTACTTCATACTGTTTTATACTATGTAGTAATTTACATATACATGCTATTTTAATATATTTTTTAAGATTATGGAAGAGGGTCTTGTGCAGCAAATTCAAGAAGCAAATTATCTACTCCAGAGTGTTTTATATGGTATTCAAGAATTAGGTGAACATGAACCAAATCTAAGTTCATTGTTATCTTTTGGTGTTCATGTTTATGAAGAATTAAGACATTGTTTCCGAGATATTCAATCAACACTTATGTCATCTGTTGCTTGTAATCAACAAAGTATTCGAGTATGTAAAAATTTTTCTTTTATAATGTAAATAAATTAATTGTGTTTATTATTACAAGGAGTATGAAAAAATGTTGAATTTTTCAAAACATCTTATACAACCATGAAAAGAAATGTAATGTTATGGGGAAAATGTCTAAATATTGATAACTACTGCAAGTTCAATCTATGCAAATTTTTATAGCTTAAAATTAATTAAAATTCATTTACCCCAGTAATAGCTGAACACTTATTTCAATATAGAAGGAGAAAATTGCTGATTTTAAGCAGCTTTTCATGATTCCATATATTCTGTTTTTGTAGGACCAATTACCTGTGTAAATGAAGAATTACTGTATTTGTTGCAAATTGTTGTAAAATTTTCTATTTCTCAATTTCATGTATATTTCTTTAAACTAAATAAATAAAACTTTAATCATTTTTTTAAGTTACTTTAATGAAAACAAAAAAAAAATAATTTTGAAAATAATTGTGATACATTTATTTTTAAAAGGAATTGTACATTATTTTTGCTAAACTACTTTGTGTTGCTCATATTTTTTTTTTTTTATATTTAGAAACTTAATGAAGCTATCACTGAGACTACGGTAAAAAACAAGAAAGATAAATTGAAAAAGGAAGCATTTAAAAGTGCTATTCAAAAAATCATAGGGGTATGTAAAAATGTTCATGTGTTAAACATAATTGCTTTCTTTTTATATTTTTTTTTTCAAATAAACAAAAACAATTTTTTTTCGTTTATAATAAAATGAAAACTCAATAACTATATTCTGTTTATTTAAGTGGTATTGTATATTAAGCATACAAATATTTATTATAGATATTTTCTGTATAATGATCTAAATTTTTAATATGAATCATAAGCATTGCGACAATACCTCACATTTGGACAAGAATTTTTAAACTGTTAAGAATCAATTAGGAATCATCTTAATCATTATTTTTAATTATTTAAATTTTTGAACTCCTCAGTCTTTTTGCCATAAATATTTGTAACATTTAATTTCTTTTATTTTCAAAACAGTTGCTGTGATATGCATTTATAAAATCAGCAATATTAATGAAATAGAATAGATAGCACTTCTGTATTATTCACTGATCATGTAATTAAAATAGAAATATTAAAGTTTTTTTCCTTTAATATGGGAATATTTGCTCACAAAATTATAATTGGATGTAATTTTGATGTGCCAAAATGTTCCTTATAAGGATTGAGAATGCCTTGAGGAGAGGTTTTAGAGTATTACAGGGCTATTTTCAGGTTCAACTATTTCATATAACATATTATACGAGAGAACTTTCATCATGCAATTTAACTATTATTTCAATACATTTTGCTGTTGTTACTCAGATGAAAGGATAATGCATTTACCATCTGTGGTAATTTAATCGTGTGATAACTGTGCCAGGAGTGAGGAGTCAAACTTTTTATACTGATGCCTGATTCTCTTATGTACTATGATTTTTACTCATTGATTTAGAAGCATTTCTGAAGTAAATTCAATGACTTTTATTGAAACAGTTTTGCGTAAAAAGCTTTTTGCTTTACATCTTCAAAGATGTAGTATCTGCCCTCAAAAGTCATCCTTGTACTCTAAATTTGCTTGCAAAAAAATAAACATATTCTATATAATTAATAGTACTTAATTAACAGGCATCAAAGTATTATTAGAGTAGCTTAAGATTGGCAATAGTAAATTGTACATTTTAATCACAGAAATTCTATATTTGTAATAAATAAAATACTTTTGTGTTCTTAATAGTAGAATAATTTCTATAAGGTTCCTTCTTTCTGCATTCTTGATCCAAGAGTTTATTATTAACTACTATCTCTCAACACTTGGTTTGCTGCTAAAGCAGTAACTGCCTTTCCTACCATTGTATAATTGAATTGCCTCTACATTAATTCTTTGAATTTTGAAAAAATAAAAATTATTTTTATAAAGCAGTCAAAAGTCGAATTTTTAAGCTGACACTGACTCATTTAAAAATGTTCAACTATAACTCCCCACCTCTGCTTTTTATTATAGAAACACACAAGTTAAAAAGAGAAAAGGATAAGGATTCTATTTTTTTAAAGAAAAATTTTTTAAGTATTTCAAAGGATTTTATTAAAAATAGATGAATTAAATAATATAGTATGATTTTTATTTGTGTTATGAATGTTGCATTTTCATTACAGAAAAACATTGGTCAACGCCATAAAAAGTTGTTGTGATAAAAGATTTACCTCCACTCATACGTCTGAAGCAAAAAGAAGATTCTTCACTTTTAGATATTGAACCCAATGATAACATTGGTTTGTGCAACTTGTTTTCAGATAATCAGAACAGTTGTTAAGTTATTAATTTTTATAAATTGCTATAGTATCCACAAAATTCACATTCGAATAACGAATTTGTTGTTCATTCGTATTTTACATGCATTGTGATATTTGTTGTACAAATGTTTAAATGTTTTTTACAGTTTCTGCAAATGTGTTTTGTAGTACTTCAGAAGGAAAAATTAAACATATTTTTAACAAAAAAACTGTGATCGGACAATTTTTTTTTAAATTCTTTTATGGCTTTAAATATTTTTGTAGTATTGCTAAAAATGATTTTCATTTACTTATTTATTTGCATAAAAAGAGTCTTCATCTTCAACATCATTCAATTCATCTTCAATGACCTGAAACTATTTATTGAATTTAGACTTCTCAAATTACTTATGTTTTTTGAAAATCTCATATTCTAGATGTTATTTATGATTATTACTATTCTAGTTACTATAAAACTAATAAGTTATTAGTACTAGATGTTTAATTCAAATTCATTTTTATTATGATATTTTAGTATTCTTTGTTTGTGCATTTTTGAACTTAAAATTATAGAAATAAATAAATTGCATAATAATATTGCATAATTTCATAAGATGAAATAGTTATAGTTTTTAGCTGCAAAATAATATATGATTCAAAGTGTAAAATTGTTTTGTTCTCAGATATAATCAATCAGAATTATTTATTATAAATACATGCTAATGTATGTTTGTTAATATTTTATACCTGAAAAGAGATTTCAGCAGAATAAGAGATTCAGACGAATTTCAACTAGTTCAATACAAAATGTTTTCAATGCAGAAAATAAGCTTATTTAGAAAAAGTTTGATTCTTTGTTTTACATAATTTTGTAGATAGAAAAGATATGCAATAATAAATTGCATTTAAGAAATTAATGCATTAACTGTCTGTGATCTTCATTTTAATATTGAATTGTAAAAATATTACTTGTTACTTTTGTTTCTTTTGTACTTTTAAGGAATCAATAAATAAATGAATACGAAAGCTTGTTATCTTGTTCTTTTTTCATTTTTTGTAATTAAAATCTTTTAAAATAATAATACCATTTAAATATGTAATGAATAAACAATATTTTAAATTATACATGAAAATTAAATATATTTTTATGTCATATGCAATTTTTAAACATTTCTAAAAGATTGTTTATTATAATTAGATAAATGTTAATTCTGTCAAAATATAGTAATTCTGTATAATTTAAAAATGCATGTTGTTTATAGATAATTCAGAAAAACATGCATTTTCAAATTATTCCATTGTAATTAAAAATAAATAAAAGCAAAAAAGAAATAAATACATTATTAATTAATTTTAAAAACTAATTAATTTTAAATCTGTATAATGCAACATTGTTTTACCCGCATTATTTCAAAAGTGAAGGGATAAACCAGAAAAAATATATATACAATATCTATAAAATTTACATTGTAACACAATTAAAATAGTACCAAATGAGCTGAGAATGTTAAAATTAAAAAAAATCAAAATACTGTTTTTATTATATAGCTTACTGAATTTCATAACTGGGTTTCATTTTTACATTTTTTTTTAATGGTACATAATTGTAATTGCTGAGATAATCAGTAATCAGGAAAATTTGACTGTTTCAAAAGGAAGTAAATGAAAACAAGTACCTAAAAATGTGGTGTAGCACAGAAAAAAAAAACATGAAAACGAAAATACAAAACACTATGTAATTTTCCGTAGGAAACAAATTACTGATATAGTTTTTTAACAAGCGTCATTGGTCATATCAAATAACCAGGAATAAAATAGGACTTCATACCCAAAAGCCATTTTCAATTATACTCTCTGTATTACATATTTAATGCATTCAAATAAAATATCAAAAATTATTTTTAATCTATTTAGTTAATTGTATGAATAAGAATTAAAAAGTGAATTTACAATGCAAACAATAAAAAAAAAAATAAAACATTACACCGTGAATAAATTACTCTCAATCTTAAGTTCTACCGTAAAAAAAAAAAAATGAAAATCTGCATTTATATTTCCTTAAACATGATGAACAAATTTTTTTTACAAATCGTAAAATCCATTATTATTTTCAGAATAAAAAAAAAAAATCGTAAATTGCATCCCTGTAGGAAAAGGGTTTTTAGTAATGATGATAAATATTAATTTTAGAATAAATATTATTTTCTTGACTAAACAATTCCTAACCATTCAATTTCAAATCTATCGATGACTCACCGATTATGAAGTGTAACATTTGAAATATATTTTCTCAAAAAATAAATCAAATTTCTTTATTATCTTTCTATTATACTAATAATTACTTCATTTATTTAATATTTTTAAAAAGAAATCAAACAGTTCTCTAACATAAAACCTAATTATTTTATGGACTAAATGATTATTGATGATAATTTATACTCATGTAATTTGTTACGTCTGAGGAAAATAAATCTGTAAAAGTTTTCTCTGCGATTGATTCATAACAGCATTCATTTTTATTAAATTTAGATTTTATTTATTTGATAACTTTCTGATTTTTAAAAATTGTATTAATTTTTAAACTGCACTATAATACATAACTATTTGCACTGCTACTAAAATGTATAAAAATAGAAAAAATCTCTTTTCTTACTAAATATTTGGCTGTTAACCATTTGAGATTTGTTTTCAACATGAATGATTTTTTTAAATATCTTTTTAGCTTAGATTAATTGCTAAAAAAAGGCAGATTGCTTTCTGTTTACTAGTTTTAAATAAATGCTAAATCAATATTTTTTTATTATTATTATAATCATATCAGTGTATTTAAAAGCACTGTTATAATGTTTGTCATAGTTGAAAGATTGAAGCTGATTTCTACAGACAAGTTAAAAAATAATAATAGTAAAACGAATGTATATATAAGTATTTAAATCAGATAATTTTCAGGAATATTTATTTTAATATAAAAACGAATTTGGATCTGAATTAAAGGGAAATGCTAATTAAAACATTAATTAGGGATATGAAAGTTTAGTTCAAGAAATCAAATTTTACAGCATAAAATCTGAGTGCAAGTCGAATTATTATTTGAAGTATTTTGTACGTAAAAAAACATTTAATAATAATAATTAGAAATAAAAAGGATGAACATAATATGAATAAATTAAATATATACATATATATAATGATATTCTTAAAAATTTATTCTTGATATATTCTACATAACACAAAACAACATGTTGTAAGTATTGCTGACATTTTCATGCATTGATATAAAAGTGCAAAATTTTAACCTAACAGAAAATCATCTTTGCTTTTTCGGAAAGTTAAGTTACCATGGAGCATTTTTTTTTTTTAGGGTATAATTGCACACATTCCCTATAGTTTGCCACATTAACAGATTTTTAACAAAAACCCCATAAATAATTTTTTTTTATTCAAATCATATTATTCTTGTCATATACCATCTGTTTTGTTGGTTTCTTATTTAACACTGAATGTATTCCATGAAATTGAGATTTCAAATTTTTTTTTCAGTCAGTCAGTTTGAGGTTTACGGAGTTCAGTGGCCTTATATGAGCCTAAACTCCTAGTTGAAAGTAAGTCACATGGTGATATAAAAACAATAATAAACAGCAAAGCAGTAAGTAACCGAGGTCCGTCCCAAAATCACCCGATCCAAAATAAAAATAAAAGAGCAACGAGTAAATCAGAGAAATTTCAATAATAAAAACGTATATTAGAGAAGAAATTTAAAAGTAAAAAAAAAGTAAATAATTAAAAAATAAATAAAGAAATCTGATTTGGCATGTTGCGAAGCAACTTGCAGCCGCTAAACTTCTATCTTGTTTCAGTGCAAAGACGATGAAGAAATGTTTTGCGAGGAAAGAACGGTAGACTATTGCTTGCCCAAATCAATTTAAAAAAAGAAAAGTATGATACAATACTGGTTTAAATGTCCCACAAACTTTCAACAAATTTCGGTTCTAATTGTGAAACTAAGTAGTTGAATTTTGTATCCTCGGCTGTTATTCCACAAATTGAAAACATGTGCTTCAACTTGGAAAGAACCATATTTCTGGTTTTTCTGCCCAAAAAGGAGGTATTTTGACACTTACCCGCGTTACTTCATCTTTTTTCGCCGATCCATTTGTTTCAGTCATTTTGTAAATAATTCACTGTTTACAAATAATTCACGGGTCACAAGTATGTGGCGGCTGTAAAGATTGCGTAGTGTTATTAAAATCCATACGGCAAATTAAAGACGATTATCAATTTTTTTCACATCTTTATTTAATTTTAACCCCAACTGCGTTCTGTTTTCATTCTTGGGAAAGTCGTTCAATTCTTACCATTTTCCATCAATATGAGTATTAGCTACAATCTAATAATTCACTAGATATGACTCATAGATTGCCCATCAAAAAAAAGGAAGGTATTGTATGAGGAACTCAAAAATTAACATGGCTAAACACAAACACGTATTTGGGTTTTATATTTAAGCTGCATCAAACTTAAGCAAGCATTGTCTTTAACCTAAGAATAGGACATATTTAAGTTATACAATTTTAACCAACAATGTATTTAATAAAATTGCTCTTTAAGAAATTCACTTTTTTATTTCTATCTACTTTTTTAAAATCAGATTCTATAAATTAAAAACAAAGATTTATCGAAATTTTAACTATTATAATACCTTTTTATAATCTTAAAATGACCGTTGATAAGAATGGTCATTAAATTCGTTGTAAATTTTCACCCATGCGTTGTTGCGAAATTTGTAAGATGAATGAACATTCTCGCCTCCCGTATTCTGGAGCAAAGTAGGGTTCTTGTTGATTGTGGTCTAAGCGGGGTCTCCAAACTGACCCGCGGATAGAATTTAATTTACCGGTCTGAGGCAAATTAAAAGAAATATAAATTTATACATTATATATCCATCTACTTTGAGGAAATATTTTTTTTTCTTCCTTTTTTCAAAGGACTGATGATCTTTTTACTTTCTCTATTTTTGTTCTACAAAAACCTAAATCGACGGAAACAGCACAGTCAGCTTTCAATCGGAAAGGATTTGCAAGTTGAATTAATTGAGTTACATTCTAACAATCATCTCAAGCAGTTGTTTCTAAATATGTCAAAGTTAGAGTTTTACAAATCAATATCGAAAGTAGGTTTCCCAAATTCAATATCTCACGGCCAGAAAATCAGTGCTGTGTTTGCTTCATCTGATATATGTGAACAAGTGTTTTACAACTATGAATCTTGGAAAGAATTATTTCAGAAGTAGACTGACAGATGAGCATTTGTGATTCCTTATAGTGAGGTTCTCACTTCGAACCTCACTATAAGGAACTTTTTAAAAATGAAATCTCGATTTCATTCTGCTCATTAACATATTT